>JANHFX010008019.1:127138-160063 GCA_027560015.1 Chloroceryle amazona
ACGGGATCAAAGGCAGAATGGACAGAGTCCTCCTTGGATGTTCTGGGGAAGCAGTCCAAGAGGGGAGAAGAGCCTGGATAAAAGCCCAACAGACCCTTTGGATCCCTCTCCTTGCTACTGAATATATCCTTGCTACCGAATATGATGTATATAGGATGGAATACCTCGTTGATCAGCTGGGGGTTATCTGCCCTGTCTGCTCCTTCCTAGGTGTGGTCTTTTACTTTCTGCACCCCCCTGTGTGGTACACAACATCCAGCAGTGGCCTTGATCTGCATAACAATTCTTGGTAGTAACTCTAAACATGGGCTGTTATCACTACTATCCTCAGACACTGTAAAAACATGCTTCTAACTTCAGAAAGTGCTGTTAGTTAGAAGTACTGAACTGAAAAGTAAAATCAGTAAACAGAATTAGTTCTATTTTCACCCAAACCAGGACAAATAGTTAACTTCTAAGCTCTATGCAAAGAAGATCTTAACTGTTACTCAAGTGTTGATGATTGAAGTAGTTAAAATTAATTTTACAAGTTCTGGCATTTATATTTCATGCCATAACCATTCATCATATTTGCAACCTGTCAGATCATTTAAACACAGAACTTTTAAGATTACTATCTTGTAAAAACTGAGTAATAAATTTCTTCCCTTTTGATGGCATCAATTCTTGCTTTACAGATTTTCAGTATGATAAAATTTTTCAAACTCGTTAATGCCAATGTGAAATTTCAGTTAATAATATCAGGTTCAAAGCTTGATACCACCTTTTGATTTAGAAAAACAAAATTTCATCTATACACCAGCTTTGATCACCCATTTAGTTATAAAATTACAAATAAAATCAGACAATATGACACATTTTCATTAAGCATTGAAGTTGAAGTAAATCTTTCATAATTTCCAAAAGATGCTCTAAATGAAAATGTGTTTGGTATGACATTTAAATGTAAAAAACTTACAATTAAATTACTCCAGATTGAAGTTAATTCTTGATGATTTGTTATCATATCCTGCTGTATTTAGTGTTGTTGCAGCCTCGCCTTAAGTATTGTGTGCAGTTCTGGGCCCCACCACTCAAAAAGAATGTTAAGGTCCTTGAATGCATCCAGAGGAGGGCAACATAGCTGGGGAAGAGTCTGGAAGACATGTCCTCTGAGGAGGACTCTGGGTTTGTCTAGTTTGGAGAGAGACTGAGGGGCAACCTCACTGCCCTCTACAGCTTCCTGAGGAAGGGAAGTGGGAAAGGAGGTGGTGATATTTTCTTCCTGGGATTCAGAGACACAACACATGGGAATGGCTCAAAGTTGTGTCTGAGAGGAGTTTCAGACTTGACATTAGGAAGCATTTCTTTACCGAGAGCATGGTCAAACCCTGTAACAGGTTTCCTAGAGGGGTGATTGATGCCCTATGACTTAGTGTTTAAGAGGCATTCGGACAATGCCCTTGATAACACTTTGGATTTTGATCAGCCCTAAAGTGATCAGGCAGTTGGACTAGGTGATCACTGTGGGTCTCTTCCAACTGAAATATTCTCTTTCTTTCTTCTCTATCAAGAAAAACAATGCAGATGAATAGAAAGGCAGTTGAGTGGCCTGAAGCAATATTTAAATATTTAAAGGTGACTGCACCTCTTGATGCACAAAGTCATAATGTGATTTATAGATGGGTGAGCAACAGGACACTGAAACTTTCGTATTTCTTATGAACTTCCATTTTATAACCATCTGTTGTACAGGGTTTCCAGTTTGACTGTAATGTGCACAGTTGGCTGTGATACAAAGTAGAAAATAAGGGAAGGTCTTTGATACACTACACTGGGTTTTGGAAAAGGCTGATAGTTCTAGTTTACAAATTATAAGGACTTCCATAATGGGCAGAGGCACTGTCAGTCCAGCTTGATTTTCCTCGTCCACAATAAAAGCTATTCCCAGAGAGTTCTACCACATGTCCTGTGCTTGCCCCACTCTTACATAAAGCTGTTTTTGAGTGTAGCCCACAAGCCTTCTGAATCAAGTGAAAACATGAAGCATCTAGTTGTTGTGGTAACTGAAACTAAATGTGGACCTTTTTAATGGTGTACCTCATGTACTCAGTAAATACAAACATGTTTAGCACATGATGAGTTAACAATAGTTTAGCTGGAGCAACTGCTAATATACAAGATAGAGCACTGTTGATGTCCCACTGCAGACAAGAATTTTAGCTTAGTGTTAATAGTTATAAAAACCTCTTCATAAGACTCAAGGAAAGCTAAGCAGATAAAGAAACCAAACTAAAGAAACCAAAGATTAGCCTTTAATGACTGGCTGTGCTCCTGTTAGCTGTAGCATTTGCATGGTGATAACCATCTGACAAGATAAATACCCGATGCTGTTATGATGCCAATCTGTTGAAATGTTATTATTTGTTCTCCAGGAAAAACAAAATTGATTCTGTAGTTCACAAGGGAAAAGGGAGAAATGAGATAATACAAAATGCTTTCAAAAAATAAATATGTTCTCCTGGGATATTTATGAAGCTCTGCCAAAACTAAGCTAAACTACCAGAACAGAAATTTATTATGAGATTTCTAGGAATCTTGGCTCCTGACACTTTTCATTTGAAAAGACGCCTTTTAATTTAGTAACTCTAATCATCTGTTACATTGTGAGGCATTTCTAAAGCACATTTGTGAAACTAATAACTAAGTAAAAGTAATTTTTTGCTGACTCCACTTAATTTTAATCTCTTAGATTCAAGGTATTTCCTCTAAGCTTTATTTCTATATATCAACTCAGTTTCTTCCCTCTGTCATCCAGCACGTGCTCAGAATTTGATACATAAACCATTCCAAGTTTATTAAAGAAAAATGTCCAGTTTCCCTGAGATACCTGTTTGCAGCTTTCTGAGAACTATATTCACTTCATAGAAATTACAGTCTTCGTAAGTGTATTAATATTGTTGATGATGAAGTCCTCTCCTTAAAATGACAAGTAAAATCTGCACTAAATTTTAAGACCTTTTTTCACCTACCCAAAAGGTAGCCATTCTCTCTCATAAAGTAGTCTACATGGCTGATTAAGTAGGAGAAATGCATTCAGATAGAAACTGCCTGTACCTTAATAACTTGGTTACAAATTGAATGAAAATCTCATATGCTGTTCTTGGCTCCCATTGCCTCCTGCAGAAGAGTGGTGAGACAAGAATGCCTTCTCAGATGGTCTCCTCAATTTCCACTCCTTTTTCTTTACAGAAAGTGAAAACAAAAAAAAAGTAATTCCAATGCAAAAAAAAATGGTAAATTCTGGAATAGTATGAACTCTTGTCTACATTCCTAAGTGTGTTAAATTTCAGTAGAAATATTCATTACTTTTTAGCATCGTTTAAGGTGTCTAGAATACATTTGTTGATTTCATCTCCTTTTGTGGCTTTGAATATCTTGTTTAATGCGTCTAGTTTGCTCTTCAGAAAATACTCTTTCCACCTGAAAGACCACACAGTTTCCAGTCAGGGGAAAAGGGTTAAATAAGTGTTTAAAATACAGGTGCTTAAAAAGTATCTTAATTTTTAAAAATTGTACCATAAAAATAGAATCTCAGCTTTGTCTTTTCCAAAATGTAGTAGGTATATTTATATTTACTAAATAAAATAAATAACTGGATAAATTTGGACCCTGAAATTCAACCCTATTGGTGGGATTTTCAAGTGACTAGCAGGGTTTTATTTATTTTAGTGTCTTTAGTAGTCGTTATTGTCACACTGGCTTTGATGGTAGCAGAGATGGATTTTTGAATTCTGTAGTTTTACAAGAGATTTATTATTATTTTTAGCACAAGCCACTCCTTGCCAGCAAGTTATTCAGGTTGATGCATATGTATGTTGATGCTGAATCACTTTATTACCATGGATTTTAGTCTGAAATCCCTATCTGTATTTTAATCTTTAATCTCCTATGCAGAAACATATTTGTTCACTGATGCTTTATAGTCGTGCTGTATAATTAAGGTGAAATATCTGTAATACAAGCACTTACTCTGCATGCCAGATTCTACACAGTGGCTTCTGTCAGTTACTTCAGGAAATGGATGTGTGTGGAAGGTGTACACTGTTGTTTTTCTGTACCAAAGTGGCTCAGCCCTCCTGTTGGTTTAGATGAAGGGCATACTTTGGACTCCTATGGTTATGGCTCCATGATCAGGTTGTGTAGGACATGTACTCAATCAATGCAATTACAATTGGAAATACTAGTAGGAGTTTAAATGGCACTGAACAATGTTTTAGAAATCCTTAACTCTTATAAGGGAAATAGCTAATTCTCAAACAACATTTTCTATATAAAGATAACACTCTCAGAGGAGTATCTGAAAAGTTGCTATGCATATAGCTATTTTTGTACTGTCCTGTAACTACACAGCAAGGACTGCTGTGAGATCCTTGTTGTTGACTTATGAAGAAGGGTGGAAAAAGCAATCGCTGCAGGAATATTCTGAAAGTGCCTGTTGGAGGGAGTAGATGATGAAATATAAAGTCTTGCTAATCATAAAGCTGTATCTAATGTCACTCTCTTAATAGTGACTTTGGAAAAAAATACTGCTTTCTGCCCTTGAAAATCCTGTCTTGTTCTACTGGCACAGCTTACTCTTGTGCTCCATTCCTCAGACATTAGACTGTGTGTGTCTAATATGTACTTTTTGTAGTTAAGTGTGGTTGCCATGTGTGTCAAAAAAGTTGTAGAATGAGATGGCTTTATAAGGGCCAGGGTCTGTTTTAGCTAAAAAGAACTTATTTTTTTGGGGGGGGAAATGTATTCCTGGAAAGCAGCAGTGGTTTTGCTGCTGAGAGCTGCTGCTGTGTTAGGGATGGTAAAAAAGGTTTCCCATTTGGCTGCCCATAGTGGCTCTACCGGCAGCACTGGAGTGCTGCCAAAATTTAGCATTAGCGGAAACAGGCTGTTTCCTCTGGAAACTTCTGGAACCAGGGGTACTACAAATGCATGGCAGCTTGTGCCATCTGGGCTAACTACAAATGACCCCAGGGGTCAGTTCCGAGTCCAGTGTTACTCAACATCTTCCAGTGACCTGGATGAAGGGATAGAGTGTACCCTCAGCGAGTTTGCTGATGATACAAAACTGGGAAGAGTGGCTGAGGAAGGCTGTGATGCCATCCAGTGAGATCTGGACAGGCTGAGGAGCTAAGCAAAGTCAAGCTGAATGAAGTTCAACAAGGATAACTGTAGAGTCCTACACCTGGGGAGGAACAACACTGTGCACCAGTACAGGTTAGGGGTAGACCCACTGGAAAGCAGCCCCTTGGAGAGGGACCTTGGAGTCCTGGTGGACAATAAGATATCCATGGAACAGCAATGTGTCTTTGTGGCCAGGGAGGCCAATGGTATCCAGGGATGCATAAAGAAGAGTGTGGCCAGCAGGTTGATGGAGATTCTCCTCCCCCTCTACTCTGCCCTGGCGAGATCTCACCTGGAGGATTTTGTCCAGTTCTGGGCTCCCCAGTTCAAGAGAGACAGGGATCTGCTCGAGAGAGTCCAACAGAGGGCTACAAGGATGATTAAGGGACTGGAACACATGCCTTATGAGGAAAGGCTGAGACACCTGGGGCTTTTTCGTCCAGAAAAGAGAAGACTGAGAAGGGATTTTATTAATATTTACAAATATCTGAAGGGTGGGTGTCAAGTAGAAGGGGACAGTCTCTTTTCAGTGGTGCCCTGTGATAGGTCAAGAGGTAATGGTAGCAAGGTGAAACACGGGAAGTTTGACATCAACATGAGGAAAACTTCTTCACTGTGAGAGTGACAAAGACCTGGAACAGGCTGCCCAGAGAGGTAGTGGAGTCTCCTTCTCTAGGGACTTTCAAGACCCACCTGGATCTGTTCCTGTGTGGCCTGCCCTAGGTGTTCCTGCATTGGCAGGGGCTGGACTCGATAATGTCCAGAGGTCCCTTCTGACCCCTAACATTCTATGATTCTATGAAATTATTTTTTTCTCAGCTATGTGGTTTCTGGAGCAGTTATGAAACCAATTATTTCATGAGCATTCCTGAACAGAATCACTGAAAGCACAATCATAAAGTTTATTTTAACAGCCCCGAGTGAAAAAGAAAAATTAGTTTATTAATCAGTTTGCCTCTTTATTTTTGGCAACAGGTACACAAGGTGATGATGCAACAGGTGAAAGGATCAGAAAGTTAAGCATTGGGCAGTATGACAATGATATCCCTGGGCAGCCATCATATGACAGATTTGGATGGATGAAGTCTCCTGCTCCTGACCAGGCTGTGAATCCAGAGTCACCAGTTCCTGGAGGGGAGACCAAGGAGGTAAACAATGAAGAATTTTTCAAGAAATACATATCAAAGTGAATGTACCAATAGGGAGTCCCATGTTCATGTCCAGTGTCCAAAATCAACATAAAGCAATTGGGCAGTTGCATTGTGGTAATAAGAAAAACAAATGACTGTAGTTATCTCAGCAATGCGATTCACTGTTTAAGGATGTCCTGCCCTTGTCCTCGCTCTGTGTCTGCATGTTTTTGGTGTTCCAAGATCTTTCTGCTAGTGGATCAGAGTACACAAAACTTTCTGTACTCTGATGAAAAATGCCCCACTGTGTTGGAGGGTTAAGTGGGAATTTTTGGTACTGTAATTTTACTTTTTTGTGCCCTTCTTAGATGGCTGTTTCACATCATCAAGATGAAATAGTTGGAGGAATCTTCTCACCAGCAAAAAGTGGAAATGAAGTTGTCCCATCCACACCAGTGTTTCCCATGACACAAGAGACATCATATGGTAAGAAAATGCCTTTCTCTTTTTATTTATTTATTTTAATGGCAACATCAACATTTTAGCTCTTACTGAAAAGTAATTGTACATTTCGTTCTCTCCTAGTGAAAACTCCTCCACTATACCATCAGCAAATTCCCTCCAGCCAAAAGGTTAGCAGCCCATCTGAGCTGTACAGAACCAGTCCTGGTAAGATACCCCTAGTTCTTAAATTATTTGAAACTGAATTGTGTATGAAGGCAATTAACACAACAGTGATTAGTCCTATATAAGACATATACCTGGTGAATTTAGACTTGTTGAAGTTGGAGAATTAGAATTAAGCAGTACTATTTTAAGCATATCAAAAAGAAGTAAACAATGAAGAATTATTCAAGAAAGATTTAATGCCAGTAATTGCCAACAGGGAGTCCCATGTTCATGTTCAGTGTCAAGAATCAGTGTGAAACGAGTAGGCAGTTGTTGCATGGCAGTAAGATCTAATTCAGTGTTTGAGGCTATCTTGCCTTTGTCCTCTTTATGTGTTTGCATGGTTTCAATGTTCCATGATTTCTATTTGATGATATGAAAACGGAACTATCAGGAGACTTGATTTCCTTGTGACTTTTAGTAGGTTTTGTCTCCATCTGAGGAAAGAGGAGTCATATTCATCTTGACATCTTTCCAGGCAAGTGAAGCTGACTAAATAAAGTTTGGCAGTAGCTGTGCTCAAGTCAAGCAGATCCTTAATCAAAGGAATGAAGATTTTTTTGCCATGGTAGTTTGTAAATCTGCAAGTATGGAAAAGTAGTTGGTAATAGATGATTACATGGTTAAAGAATGTGATCTAGTTATGAATTTCATTATAGATTTCATTACAGATTCATTATAGATTTCCTCTTTGAAGAGAAAATAGCAACAAAGCTATCATTAGCTGTCACCTTTTCTATGCAACATTATCGTAAAACAAGAACTTTAAAGTATTTCATGTGACTGCATCAGAAAGTTCTGGACACAGAAGCAAGCTAATATAAAAACCTGAATAAAAGTCACAGACACTCATTTAAATTGTATGCATTATAAGATGTTAAGGTGATAGTTCATGTGTATATATAGATCTATTGCTTAGGCTATGACTGCCTTCCCAGGTGGGATCTTTCTAGCAGTTTGCAATAAATTTGACCATGGATTTTGATGCAATAATAGTTGAAGCATTGTGTTTTTAACTTTGGAAAAAAACCCCTTCCTGTTTAATTTGCCTAATTTAATAGTTATGACAGGCAAATAACATCAACACAATAAAATTATCTTTACTCAGTTCAAGACATCTCTTTATGGTTCAGTTGCTGTGGTTTTGCCCTTTACTCTCTCAACTCTTAATTAATGGTAAATATCCTCCTGAGGGCATCTTTAGCAAATCAATGACAGGTTGCTTAAATTGAGTTAATCTTCTGAACACTGTGTTAAATGTTTTCCATCACTGTTGCCAAGTTAGAACTTGTCCTGGAAAATTTTGAGGCTTTCTGTGTGTTTCTTTATTTTGTTGGTGATTCTCCTGCTTAATTCAAAATGCTGTCATCTCTTAAATGCTGGATTTAGATACTCAGCTAATGGGATACTGAAAATAATTACTCTAGTTTAGACACAAAGCAGATAATTCTCTCTTTGAATGCCCCTTTAAAAATGAGGCATACTGAATGCTGCTGGTTGAGTGCTCAGCTCCTTGTGGCTTTGCTTTAAGCCTCAAGCATTAGCCTCAATTACTTAGCCTCAAACTTTGACGCTAAGGTTAAAGGTATATGAATCTAATTTTGTTTCTTAAAAAATTTATTGAAGTGAAGGGCACTATCTTCAATGAAGCCTGACAAAACCCCGTATAAAATGGTGCTGTATTAGACCTACAAATCTTAATTTTCTTTCCAGGTGAAACCTCTTTTTTAGGGAGAGTCAGTCCAGTGGTGTTATGTATCTGTCTTCCTTTCACTGGCTATGCCCTACTTCTTCTTTCTCATATATTTAAGAAACCCTGCTTGTGACAGCTTGAAAGAGCAGGATTCCATTCCAGAGTCCTGTTCTTTCTCAGATGAGAGCAGGGACTCCCTCACTCTGTGTTCAGGCATGCAGTACTTTCGTGTCAGCGCTGCTGCTCCAGCAGGATTTCATTGCCATGTTTTCATTGCCCTTTTCTTCACTTGACTTACTGTTGCTGTTGAGACGGACATGACATACACTGAACTGAAATGCGAGCAAAAAGCAAAATGACGTCTTTATTGTTTTGAAAAGTCTTTTTATATCTCCCAAGAATATGTGTCCATATATGATTAGGTCCAACAAAGACCAACAGTTCATGATTGGATGAGTTTTTTCTCTGTTTTAACCTTGATAAGCTTTCTCTACATGCAGTCTGGCAGTTCCTTAATCTTGTTTACTCAGCTATTCTCAGGACTTGCTGGCCTCTTCAGGAGTACATGGTTATCTGCTCAAGGTCGATATCAAACTTGCATTCCAATCCCTCGGACCAGCTGAGGTTTCCCACAACATACCTTGCAAGTAATACAGCACTCACAGAGTTAATTTTTAGTTACTTTTTCAAAGACACCTTGTTTCTTAATACAAACTTGAGCAGTCTGTAAAATGGCTAGTTTTATAAATACGCCATGAAAAAGCAGGTTCCAGACAGAACCCAAACATAGCTCTCTGAGTAATACAATAGCCATTGTATATCCCACTGGAGGGTCCCACGAGTCAGTAAAGGAACAAAAGCACTATTTGTAGGCCATTTTCAAGCTAATAAGGGCTCTCTTGTCTCAGACCCAATACAGCTCATTGAAGTCCCTTTACACATAGAAGTAACAAAATGTAGCAAGCTCTTTTGCAGAGGAATGAACTCTGGCTAACCACCCCTGCCACTCCACTCCTCAGACTGGATGTGAGGAGCTGCCCCTTCTTCAGCCCTGGCCAAAGCATAGACAGAGCTTTGCAGAAAAAACACATTAATAAACAGGCGCAGTCTCACAACAGAAGACACGGATCTGTGAAACAAGGGTAGATTGTCTATATAATCATTTGTCCGTGTACTGAAAAAGAGATGATGTCCTGGTTTTCCATTGTTTCTGAACAGCCTAAGTAACTTGCGTAGTTCAAACACTGCATATGGTGGAATGACAGCACTGCTGATGGTATGAGGAATCTCAGAGCCTTCAAGCATGTGTAAGGCCTTGCCATTTCATACCCCCCATGGGGCTTAGCCTATGTATTGTACTTAAAGCTTGTTACACATATGAGCTGCATCTTTTCTAAAAATTGTTCAGAAGTGATACTTTCTCTTCATGCTGTAATGGAACACTTCCAGACCAGACACTGGCATGTCTGTGTGTTTTTCTCATAAAGACTCTGTTTTTATCTGACAGAAACACCGTAACTGTAAATTCCTCTCATTGACATTAACATAGGCTTACTCTGTTACATCACCCAGTAGAGTGATGAGTGTTTCATAAATCTCTCAGAAGGCAAAACCACAACCTAACAGATATCCTCATCACTGCATAATTCTATTAATGATTATAATTTTACACTGTTGTCATTTCATACTTTTATTTCAGGGTTATGATTTCTTCCAGTCATTGAATTGCAAGGGAAATGGAATGTACTGCTTATTTTGATAAAAATAATTAATGTTCTGTACTGAAAACATTTTCTGTGTGTCAGGAGAGGTAGTGGCATAGGGAATAAAAGTGATACTAATTTATGAGAGGGAAAAGTTATCAGTTTATGATGTGCAAAAACTTTCTCCACAATATGACAATGTGTCATATAATATTTATTTTTACCTGCCTTCCTCTTCTTCCCTTAACTGTATATATAAGATGTACATATCCAAAGCAAGAGATAGGTATGGAACTTTTGCATACATCTGGGTATATTTGTTGGAACATCAATGCATTCACTTCAGTGGATGGTTATCATAACTTCTGTACTGGAAAAAGGTGAATTTCAGCGTTTTTTGGGGTTGGGTTTTTTTGTGGTTGTTTTGTCTGTTTTTGTTATTTTTGTGGGGGGTTTGTTTGTTTTAAACATTGAGACTATTAACAATCAAGAAAAAATACAATTGGAGACAAGAAATTTAGGAAGTTTATTACAAGGCACATAGACAAGGTCTGCATTATGTTTTTCGTTGTCTTGCAATTGATCTTGACATATTTATCTTGCGGCTAAATACAGTGCTCATCTCCACAATATTTTTCTAAAAAAATAGCTAATGTTTCTTAGTTACAATAAAATACACCACTTACTTACAAACTTTCATAGGCTTCAGGAGCAAGTAGGAAAGGATTTGGTTCTTCTGTTCCAATTCTACCAACATGAACTTAATCAGGTGTTCCAGAAAGAGCTTGTGGAATGCTGTAAAGCATAGTCATAAATGTTCAGAGGCCATTTCTTGGTCATCATAAACACTGAAGTTAACATAATGTACTATGATCTGTGTCACACTTATCCCTCCCTGGATTACTTTTATTGGCACATTTATCTCAGTAAAACTAACCTTTATAAAAACTTCTTATTGTAAAAAGCTTGAAGATGGCGATGTATTTTCAAGCCCTTATTGTCACAGACATCCTCTCCTTTTTGCCATGAATTATAATACAGTTCTTAACATATCTTTCAAATACAAACACAGAAATTTTGTATCTTATCTGGCCTGCAGAGAAAGAAGCAATGCTTACTGTCAGTGATTTCAGTCTGATAATCCAAAGGTAATAACATTCCATCTCATATGATTTCTTTTCATTTGCATCAATCTGAATGGTGGAAAATATGTTGTATTTGAAACTTAAACTGAAAATAAACTGAAATACTTGTAGGCCATGCCTGCTTTTAATGAGCAATATTAATCAAAATACTTACAGTCTACAACTGAGCTGCTTGGTAATCAACTTTAACTGAAATTTTGGGTTTTTTTCCCTCTCAGTTTGGCTAAAATTTTCGTAAGAGGTACTCTCCCAATGCACACTGATTAATTTATAAAAGCTTTATTCTCTGATTTAGAGTAAGAATTAAATGATCTAAAGATTAATCAATTTAGCTAGCTAAATATGGACTGACTTTGATTACAACCATGTTATGTGTTACTAAAAACTTTACAAAATCTGCACCTATTTTAGCCACTCATTAAAAATTCTAACATGTCATTGATTCAGAGGAGTAAGGAATACAAATATACATACCTGAATATAAAAAAATATAGAGTGCCAACTCCGTGGAAAAGACTTCAAGAATGCTAAAGCTGACAAAAGATGTCATTCCTGTTACTGAATTTTGATAAGAAAGCTCGTTGTCTAAAGAAATTTTCTTGCATTGGTTTTGGATACTGTAGTTTGATAAAAAATTATGGAACATGAATATACTTTGGTTTGCAGCCAGCGTTGTATCTGATCACAGAATCAAAAACTCTTTCAGTCTGATGCTTATGTTAAGACAAAGATATTTCTTGGTAAAATGTTCTTATGTCCCTCTGAGCTAAACTTCTGGAAGAGATAGGGTGTGGTATGACCTACACTTTGTATGTCATGTTGAACATGAGAGAAATTCCTGTGCTAAATGTGGTCATAGACTTTGAGTGCTCTCAGAATGTATAATGTAGTGCATATGTACATAATTCCATGTGTAGCTGCTCTATAACCCTGCAGAATAAAATAAAATACAATTTAAATAAATAAATAAATAAGACATAGAGGATGATTAAGAGCTTCAGTTATTACATTGAAGAGATGATTGATGCAGCTAACTCATCTTCCTCCCACCCCTACTTTTGTAGCAAGATTTCCACCTATTCCATCTAGACAGAACCACTGTGACTGCAGGTCAGAACAAGCTTTAAGCCATATCCTGCCCTGTTAAAATTGTGTTGGAAAATGAATCACATACTGATTTGGAAAGACTTTCTGTTTTATACTGTGTGTTTCATTTTCAATTAAAGTATTCACATTGCTTGATTTTACTGGGTGACTTTGCAGGGAAAATACTGATTGTTAAACAAATACAATAATTGAGACTGTGCCTCTGAAAATGGAAAGTTAACAGCCCGCTCAGAGGCTAGTTGGTACCGTCTGCATTATCCATTTGAACCAAGACACTGATGAAAAGTTACATGGAGTCTTCTGCCTAAAATAGCAAATGTGAATCACCTTTTCTCACACAGAAATGAGTATCTAAGTGGTGGGGACACTTAATGTAGAAACAAGCTCTCTACTTTCTCACCCACTCATTTCATCCTCAAGTCAAACGTTGAAGTGTGGTAAAGGAATGATAGTTCTCGCGACAAAAATACTGTCATACAGGAATTCATATGTAATAAGGGGTTTAGCTCAGGATGTCTTTGAAGTGTCTTACACATTTTGAGTCTTTCATCAATGGTAGATCAACCTTGATCCCACGCTAATACTGTTCAAGCAAATAGCTGCTGATAGGTTCTCCTTCAGGAAGACACATCCTGTTGACTTCATCCATATTTTGGGACACCTCACTTTGATCCAGTCTACTATTTGTTTGGTCTTGACTCACTTTTTATAACACTGTGAATTTAAAACAAAACAAATGCCTTCTTTCAAAAGGAGTTATTAATGAAGAAAAACCTGGAAACAGCAGCAACACAGAAAACAGCACCTGCATACTTGGCAGTACAGTCCATTAGAAAATCTTTTCACTTCATATCTTGGCAGTTGACAGCCACAGAATATTAAGGCTTTGATTCTGTCTTCAAAGCCTCCATTGCAGGTGCTCCAAATCTCTTCAAAGACTGTCTGAGATGACACTCAGAGAGCTGATAAAACTGCCTAGTACTAAGGTATGCATAAACTGTGCAATTTAATGAAAGCTGAGACCTGTGTAAGAGGGATATCATGCTGTGCTCACATCCCTTGGAGTTGTAAGATCAAGCTCAAACACTGTATCAATCAGCAGATTATAATGGCAATAAAATGTTTCTGATGTGCTTAGATTTTATTCCTTTTATCTTATCATTTATTTCTATGACTGAGTGGCAGTCTAGCAATTTGAAAACTCTGCCTGCCTGTGTACAGTTGCCACAAATATTTTGGCAATGATTTTATTATAAAGAATGTTTGGAAAAGAAGACAAAGTTTAAGAAAATAGAAAACAAAATAGAGGATGTTCAAAATATGTCCTCTGTATGTAATATTTGTTCTAGAATTTTAATTCCAATTTATATTTTCTCTGTCAAGGACTATACCATACAAGCAGTCTATTTGGATCATTGCTAAGCCCCACAGTCAGCTTATCAAGTAGAGCACTAAGAGACTCATAAATACCTGCATGTCGAAGAACTGTTTTCAGATGTCATTCAGGAAAATTGATGCATTTTGGAAACTTCATGTTGAGTTACTCTGAGAGGAAAAGCACATCAGAAAAAGGCCATGAGTTGCCAGAAGAGAATACCAAAGCAAGGGAATATCAGCACTGGTGGTCACAGTGCTGGCTGGCAATTTACATTCTGAGGAATTCTCCTCATACTTCCACCACCCAGTGCTGAGGGATGAATTCAGTGGACATCAGCATTGCAAACAGCGAAGTAAATATTGTGACTTGAATGCAGTGACACTGTATGTGATCACTCAGGTCTTGACAGTCATGCTATCAAAACCAAGTGTCATTTACAAGCAGCATTGTCTTCTCCATTTTCCATAAGCTAAACCTAAAATTTAGATATTTTCTAAATCACATATAGACAAGGAGGAGCTTTTTCCATGCAAATCTAATAGTCATTTACAGTATTCATATGTCACGGGAGAGGTCCAAGGTCATCTCCTTCTTCTGCATGACTGTCAGCAGGCCTTGAACCAGGCTTTCCTATGCAAGTCTGAAAATTATGATGCTTTTGAGCCAAATTTCTTTTTTCTGGCTTAATACATGCACATTACCATTTAATATAAGTTAGAAAAATGGTAAAGCAGGCTTCTCACAGGAAGAAAACTCGAATTAAAATCTGAGGCCTGATTTAGAAGAGGTCCTCTGAATAGGACTACCTCTGTTAGACTACTTAAAGTCTGTGAGTGTAAAACCAATGTAAAAATATTCCTTTGGTCCAGAATTGTCAGCATTCTACAGTACAATAAAACCTCCCTTGTGCAGTGTTTATTACCTAGCCTTAGGTGACAAAATGAGTATGATTCTTCCAAAGCTTTCATTACCCAGCTATTAAGTGGCAAATCCAGGCTTGTGCCCTGGGGCTTTGAATTCTATTCAGTGGCAAAAATCTAAAAGTTTAATTGTGCAGTATGCATCTTAGATTCTTCTTGTACCTCTAGTCCAAAGGCATCTTCTCTTGAGAGATAGCAGTAGCATTATCTGACATTTATTTATTTATTTAAGGGGGGTTTATATTTGCCATCCAAGATAACTGACTGTACTTGGAATACACACCTAATAGCTGAAAAGATGATATCATTTCCAAAGGTGATAATGACACAGTTTGTCGATATCTTCACTGGTATCTAAGAGAGCTCATAATTTGTAAAATTCAAACAGTAAAGTAAACAATGCAATTTTGAAGCTGTAAATGCCAAAAATATACTGTTTACATAATCGAATTATTACACAGGAAAAAATGTTTATACAAGCTTTCAGTGTTGTAACTTTTGATCACAGTCTCAAAGCAGCTGTGCCTCTTCATTGAAACTTGAAATACACACTGATAATACACTAGTGGGAAGTATATACAAGTAGTATCTTACACATGTATAAAAAAAAAGAGAAGAATCTGAAGTTGTGAAGGTGTCCACCACTGATTTTTCCTTGTTCTGATGATGCAAGATATAAGCCATCGGCAGAAATGTATCAGCAGTTTAACAGAAATACAGGATTGGATGAGCAGGCAGTCTGGCAGATGTTGATTGTTTTTACATGCACCTGTTGATGCTAGGTAGCAGTGTATGTGGGTAGTGTGCATATTTGAGATGTTACTTACCTTTTTGTCTGAAAAAGCTTAAATTAACAAAAAACCCCAACAAAACAAACCAAAAAGCAACTCAACAACATGGCAACAACTACTTCCCTTGCTATGATTACATGAAATAAGCTTCTTCAAGTTTTCCAGGGTGAGGCCTATATGACATGGCACTCAGTGACTGTGATTAATCCAGTAGTTTGAGGAAAGGCTGAAGGAGAAGAAAGCTTCAAACACTGAAGTGCAGCTTTGAGCACAACTTTTCAAAACAATTGATGTCTTAAAATGATCCTGTGTTTGGGTGCCTGGGAAGGTCTGGTCTGCTGCATTCACATCAAATGTTCAGTAATTTCAGAATTACACAGGTACTGGTGTAGAGTGAAGACATAGAGGAAATACACATTCAGTCCCACTTGAGTGTTTACACTCCAGAGGCCATATTGCTCTGTGGTTTTTAAGATGCTGTTCTCCCCCACATTAATTCTCTTCATGTTTATTCCTTCTTGCAGCAAAGCAGAAAACTAAATTAGGCTGTGTTTCTCTACAGCTGAGTTAGGAATGTTATTTCAAGAAGCCATTCATATTCAGACACCTGGCAGACAAAGTCTGAAATGCACCATATGATTGACTCCCACATTTCTGTCAGTCGTGGGAGTAGAAGGGAAAAATATACAACATTCCTTCACAAATCATGGAGTTTGCTGAATTTGCATCTGAGGGCCACAGCACAGCCACCATCTTGCAGGGTTTACTGCTGGAGAAAGTTGCATGTTACAATTCAAGCCCTTCATTCTAGAGTACTGTGTATAGAACCTGCAGTGTGATCATTCTGATGAAACTGGGAATCTTGTGCACTTTTACCTAGGAGAACTGTGCACAGGTCTTGCTATGTGAGTAAATACTACTACCTGGCAGAGGATGGAGGACCGGATCCTTGTCTATGGGCTGTGCCTGGCACAGCCATGAAACAATTCTTGCCAATTAACAAACCATCTACTTTTGGGGTAGATGGTTTATCCCACAAACTGCACTCACTTAGGCCCAACCACTTTCTTACCTGTGACATCCAACACACGCCCTCCCCTTCCTCTTAGTGCTTTTGTATACAGTAAAATTTTGTATACAGTACAATTTTTGTATAAAATAAAATTGTACCTCCTGGCTTTAAAGTTTGTTGTTTTTTTCTTCCCTTGAATTCATCTAAGCTAGTTGAAACTTTGAACTTGTGACAGAGGGGCAAAAAAAAGGTGAGGTTTTGATTTAAGTGCCTTTTGTCATTGTGTTCATGTCAAAGAGGTTTCACTGATCAACATCCCCTAAGTATAACCAAGTCTGATTCTGTTAGAAAGGTCCATGCAAAAAAAATTCTTAATGAAGGATGGATTTGATAAAATGTTGACAACATTATATTAATTATTTTGATTACCTGGTTTCTGCTTCCATTGCATTCATACATTACTTTGGAAATGGAACACTTTCTCACTTAAACACCTTTCATGTGGCATTTCAGACCACTGTTAACTTTTTGGTTAAATGTTACTGTGCTTGTTATGTTCTAATTCAGCAAGTGTGTGTAAATTGCCAAACAAGCAAATCTTACCAAGACTTAAAAATCAAAACAGAAATAGGACATCCAAAAGTTTCCTGTGATTACAGTACTTTTTATGCAGAGCCGGGAATGTTTTCTGGGGAGAGCAATTTTCTCTAATAATGACTGTTTATAGGAGTTTGAAGACTGTGACTACCTTTGTCTCTTCTGGGAAGCATCCAAGTCAAAGAGTAGTTGTATACTAAAATTAATCAAAGTAACATGGCAGTTCTGGACCGCTGCATTAATAGTCTGTTCTGCACCAGTAGCAAGTATTGTCCCACATTTTTATCTGTATGGTGTATATCACAACTAGTCCTTGCTATTTGGATCTCGAGTGCAACCATTATGAAATTAATAGGAGCAACTGCTATGACAAAAATCAGTGGTTGAAGTGAATATTCTTCTAAAGGAATAGTTTGATTTAGTTTTACCTTTTGGTCTGTGGAAGAAAGAAAAATAGCTATAATAGA
The DNA here is from genome assembly GCA_027560015.1 of Chloroceryle amazona. Taxonomy (NCBI): domain Eukaryota; kingdom Metazoa; phylum Chordata; class Aves; order Coraciiformes; family Cerylidae; genus Chloroceryle; species Chloroceryle amazona. The sequence goes on from JANHFX010008019.1 coordinate 144,914, forward strand.
GATAAGTACTATCTAACCAGTACTCATGTCTATAATCAAGACATTTTTTGTATTTTAGAGTTATCAAAAGGGTTTAGTATACAGGTTCAAAACATGTTTCTGTTAGAAATTTGAATGCAGATGAGTAATTCATTACAGAAAAGTTTTAAATGTTCATGTTTGTTTCTGTATGTATCATGTGGTTTCCTGTAGTCAGCCTTTCAGAAAATCCAATGCCGTAGGACACTGAAGAACAATCTGAAGAGGAAATGTGCTGCCCATTGTGGCGCTGCAGTGTTTCCACTCATCTTCCCGACTCTGCTCTGAACAATGACAGAGTGATGTTGAATGCAATACAGATGCACGTGGTGTTTTGTGAAAGAAGTCTTGGGAATTGAGACAAACTTCATTCAGAGCCTGAATTTATGGGAGAGTGTTGAGCCAGTTCGGTATTACAGAGCAGCTGGGCTTTGGTCCACGTTAAGAAGCACTTACTCTGTCGGTTCTCAGTTTCATGTCCTGCATCTCTCTGAAAGAAACAAATCTGTGAGGTCAAATGAAGTGGTGGGGGAACTGGGCATCATCATAAAAACCTGCTATGGCTTGTGTGCTGGGCGTCCGAGAAAGGCAAAGAGCTTTTAATCTCCAAGGTGCCCCTGTCGCTTCCGAGGTGCTGCGCTGCGTCAAGCGGAAAATGAGCCGGGAGGGGCGCTTTGCGTGCTAGAGGCGGCGAGAGCCACTGCCAGAGCGGGGCGGGGGGAATCTGAATTCAAATGAGATGGAGTCAGCAGAGCAGGGATGCACTGAATGGGCAGTCTAGCTGAAGAGCGAGCGGCAAAGCCCAACAACAATCGGGGAATTATTTTCTGCCTGGATGGAATGAACTCTGGCAGTCTTCAACTGGGTTGGCTATATTGAGAACGGGAGCCTGCTTTTCTTTCGCTGCAGACATTTTGCTGTGAAGTTTTAACGTGTAGGGCAGAGCGGATGGTATTAGAGCTGGCAAATGTGTGGACTGGATTTTCCAAAGCTTCTGTCTGGAGGAGCCGCTCGCCTGGCTGCTGTGCGTCCTTGAGCCGCAGGCAGCATGCGGCGCGCCTGGCTCAGCAGGACGGAACAAAGATTTCGTATAGCCCCTGCTCTGTGCAAGGCGTTCTGTCATGATTCCTTCCGCAGGTAGGTGTTTGGTTTCCTCTTCCTGTGGTGTGGGGTTTGTTTTGGTGGGTTTTTTTTTGTTTGTTTGTTTCTATTTTTTAATATGTTTTGCTTTGGTTTTCCTCAGTGTGGAAGCTCGTTTTGTGGGCTTGTGTTTCAGCGGCCGTGTTCCTAGGACCGCGCGGCGGGAGCGAAATGTGATCTGCGCTCTGTGTGTGTACGTTTGTCGGGGGGGGTTAAACGAAGTAAACAACAAACCTCTTCGGCAGCGCTCTGCTAGAGCTCAGTGGGCTGGCTCGTACGGTTCGGGAGGAGGGGTGGCTCATAGAACTTGATGTGTGCTTCTGGGTTGATTGTGAACTCTGAAGACAAGAAGTTGGGGGAAGAACTGTGCCTTGTGTGGTTATGTAGTAACACTTGGCGTACACGAAGAAATTGAAAAGATCTGCAGATAAGGAATTTTGTCAGTATGAGCTTTATTTTCTGTGATCGTTAACGGAGGGCTTGAGGCAGGGTTCATGAGCTTTGTGAAGTTACTTTTCTGCAGAGGAACATTTTTAATTTGTTTGTGTTGCGGTGGATTTTTTTTTCAAAGAAAGGATGACTGGAACACATATAATTGCTGACGACGTACAAAAACTGTCCAGGCTGATTGTTTTTATTCCCTCGAAGAGTTCCTAGTAACGTTATAGCAGCATTAAATTTCCTTTCAAAAGCATGAAAAATAAATTGACTTCATAAACATGTCTTTCCTGAACGAAGACTATCACAGAGTTTTCCAGCTTTCTTGCTTAATGAGAAAAATACTGTATAGTGCCACTAGCACTGGCAGAGTAAATCTAATTCAGTCAGTACATGTAAAATATTCTTGCTAACTCCAGATCTGAATTTTCCATCAAAATAAAATACATTTATTATTATTTATTATTATGATAACAGCAAACTATTTCATGGTATGATGTGCAGGATGTACCAGAATACTTTAAATAGTCTGATTCTTACATCCTTAATACATTTTTTTTTTCTATTAAATCGGCAGCAGCAGGTGCTTGTGTAAGGACTGCAGCCCAAAAAGGTGATTTACTGAATCAAAATTCTTAAGAGACAGATAGAGAAAACACCTAATAGCCTCACTTCTCAGTCCTGTTACCTGATACAGAAAACCACTAAAATTAAACAGAACTGAGGTGGGTTTTTTTTACCTGTTTTAATTCCAGATTATTAAATTAGTTTCTGAAAAATAAGTTGCTTTTCTGGTTCAAAAATGAAAATGGTATACTAGGTATGCCATATACCGTATACCATATAGTAGGTATACTACTTCAAAGCTTTTGGCATTCAGGCTGCAGTGAGCTGGATTCAGCCATTTGTTACAGACTTAGAAAAGTGAACAGGTTGAAGAGGGTCATATTTAGGCATAATTTTTCTGACAGTAGAAATGCAGGACTAAAGTCCCTTCTTCAGTCACTCAGCACTTGCTCTGGTTTGCCCCCACCTATCCCCACCCTTGCCACTTTGCATTGGCTTTGCAGTGGATTTCTCAGTAGATGTGAGTTGCCCTTTTCAGCACGGACAACCTGGACCTGCATCTCAAGCAATTTTAATAGCTAATGTACTTTGGAGCACAGGGCTGACACTGTACTCTCTCTTTTCTTGAAAGGTACTTGGTTTTGCAGAGCATTCTACCTGAAAAAGTATTCATACTCTTTTTGAAGGTACCAGTTCATATATTTGTGATTCTTAGTGGCTTTTTCCTCTTTGAATCTATTACAATTTTATTTTAGAATTTGATTAAAAATGTCATATTCAGCATTGCGAATATCTGAAATTCCATTATGACGTAAACCACAGTAAGAATGGAATTGGCTGTCTCTAAAGCCATTTAATTAATTTGCTGTGAAAACTTCGTGCGGGTATGTTAATAATTATATTCTAATAGTTTTGTTGGATTAGGTTTTGTTCATTTCTGAATGATCCGCTGCACTTAAAGGCAGAATAGTAGTGCTCTTGTTTATGCATTATGGACTGACAGTGGCTGTCTTGAAAGGGTGTTTTAATAAATGTCACATGTGACCTGGATGGCTTGCAGAGATGCCTCCGCAGATGATTTGCATTCCTAAGACAGCATAGCTACACTTAAAGTCAAGAGCAGAGCATCTGGTAGATCTTTTAAAATACATGACAAGACACGTGCAACTGATTGCTTTAGTCCCTGGGGAAGATTTTCATTTTTTTCTGGTACCCTTTGGGTAAATAAGGTTAGTATAAGAAATTTCTTCAGAAAGGCATGGTTAAGAATTTTACTGCTTTGAAGACACTGTATTGCAAATTTTATTCAGCAAATAAGAGTTATTTGTATTTTGGTATTTTTTTTATGAACGTGTGATACCAAGCATCTGTAAAATGGTGTAAGTGTATGTCAGTGGAATGGCTATTTTCAGGGCAAGGACTCTGGATAGGGGACATGGGGTCTGATAAATCATCCTTTTGATACTTATCCCTGTGCAGACAGGGGCAGAGAGAGAAAGTCCAATTAATTCCCTGATCCTAGGGTTGCCTGGAGATAAGCTGACCCCTGGCACAGCTTCAGAGGCTGCTTTTGTTTGTTACTGGCAGGAGCCTCTGTGGGCCTTTATGGGAGCTAAAAGTTGCCAGAACACAGGAATGTCACAGCACGCACCCACTCTTGTCATGCATCTTGCTAGCAGGCCAGAATCTTCCATGGAGGTGGCAGCATGCCAGCCTTGCTCACCCAGTGCTTGCTGGGGAGGGTTGTTGTGTTAAGGACATTTCCTCAAGGGACAGCCATGGATGTTTTACAGCCTTCTTTAGTCATAAGGCAAGAATGGATTTTTAAATTCTAAATACATTTGAAATGTTCCCCAAAAGTGAACACTTTCTAAATGCACACATTAAATAATCACATGAGTTTAGAAGCCTTCAATACTGCAGTGTAGTTTACTTTTAATTACTGACAGTTTGGGTTCAAATTTTGAGTGTGTTATTTTTTCCACCAAATAAATATTTCTGAGAAATACTTTACCACCTCTCCAGCTTTTTGTTTTATTTCCCGTATTGTCATCCAACACGTTGCATTTTCTGTAAGAGCCAAACATGTAATACATGTTCCACTGAGATCTTTATCAGTATGTGTTCAAAAATTTGTTAGTGATGGGGTATGCAACTAAAAGGGTTTGGAAATGACCATGTTAGACTCTTTTGCATGAGGAAATCAGTATTACCATAGAAAGAAACTATGTTTGGGAAGCATCTGCTGGAATATGTAGTTAAACCTGTGACTCAGAACAGGACCATCATGAGTACGGGATTCTGATTTTTCTGTGTCAGGAAAACCCCTCATGATGGGGGGGTTGATTAAACTCTTCCAGTGTTGCACTGCCCATAGTGACAAAGCTCTCTCTAATTTCCAGTGAGAATTTCCCAAGACTTTTTTGTGTATCCTTACTGAGAAGAATGTGGCTCTTCTGTCACTTTGGATATAGAAGAGACCCTCCTCTAGTAGTGTTAGACTGCTTTTACATTCCCTACCTAGTTGCTTTTCTTCTCCAGACTAAGCAATCCCAGTTCATCATCCTTTCACTATGATTTGTGTGAGCAAGGCCCCATGTCATCTTGGTAACCTTCCACTGGATCCCTTCCAGTTTCTCATGTTCCTGAACTGGTGTTCTAAAACTGAGTTTAGTATTCCAAGTGAAGCTTTCTAAGCATCACATACTGAGCGAGTAATAACCAACTTCCTTTGATCTACTGGCAATGTTCCTCCTGCTATAAGTCAGTATGTCTTACTTGGGATGAGAGCAAAGTGAAGACTCTCTTTCAGCCTGGTACCCACTGCAACCCCTGATCCTTTTCAGTAGGGTTGCTAATTACCAGTTGGATCCTAGCCTGTATTGTTGCAAGTTCCTGTTCTGCCTATTGACTGTATTTCTGTGAAATTGAAAGCGAAATATAGCAAGTATGAAAGGTCAAAATTTCAGTAAAGGGTTTGCAGACTGACTGAGAGCAAGAGAGAGTTCTAGCATTATCTCAGTCTCTTACACATTTTGGACCCAGAGACTTTGGAAAAGCAGGAGAGTGAGTGAAAGGGAACATGTCTACCCCTCAAGAACCTCACTGCCAATGGGACTTGAAAAGGTGATAGTTAGTAAACTGGTTTAAGTGGGCCATCTTGCAGTCTTCATATACAGGGGTTTTAATTCTGGCCTTCTCCATGAGGTCTGTAGAGATTGCTAAGGAGCTCCTACCTCCTTAGCTTCACTGGTTCTAATTTGGTTGTTAGCATTCTGACAGCTGCTGGAGGGACTGATCTTCCAGGCAGCCAAATCCTTTTTTCATTAATTCAGTTTCCAGTGTTTCTGTCTTTACATAGTAGTGTAAGCCTCTACTACTGCATACTACCACTGTGCAGTTGGAATTGTATGCTTCTTTTCACTTCATCTAGTCTAATTAGCTGTCACTGCGCATCAGTACCTCTCTTCCACTGAAGCTCACTTCCTTGCTCCATCATTTACTTCAAAACTGTGATTTTCCAACTAAACTTTCCATCAACATTTCCCTTGATGAAATATTGGCAAAATCTCTTAGAAGAACTTAAATTGTGTCTACTCAGTATCCTTAGATCTGTACTTTGCTTGTTGGTTGTTCTGCTTTCATTGATTGTTTTCCTGGTAAGGCTTTCTTAACTTATTTCCTTCTGTAGATTTTAAAGGTTTGGAAAGAAACATATCTAAACAAATCTCTTTCATAAAATTTGCTTAAGATATTCCTCTGCTACTTTTTGTCTTACAGTTATACTTCAAGCTATGGAGCCATCCACTGTGTATCTGGATAGGTTTTTCTGATGCTTCATACTACAGGCTAGGGTTTTCTTCAATACTTACTTTACACTTACTTTTATTTCCTTGTACATTTCCTAATATCTCAGCTCTGAGCTGAACCAAAATCTGCAAAACATTCAAGTGAATGTCAGAATAACTTGCTTAATGAGTAATAAAATTTAATGCTGGAACAGGCAAGTGACCATCTTTTGACCTGCGGTCTCCTGGATAAAATAAAGTTATAAGAGCAGAGACTATTGTCATGGAAACTGTTACAGTTCCCTAGATGTGGGAAGGTGTGGGAAGGTGAGATGAACATCTCAGCACTGTTTACATTGGCAGTGATGTAAACTCCAAATGGTAGTTGAAGCCAGCTAGATGCCAAGCACAAAGTGCTGCAGAGTTTTTGGTGAATGCTGGGGAGTACTGGTGATTTTTATTTTTTTTTTCAGAGATGTCTCAAAGGCAAGAAGATCTTGAGAATGTTTGTCTGTTAGGACAAGTACTTACTGAAATGCGGCTATTCAAAACAACAACAACAACAAATACTTCTGCTATGTAGAGAAGATACTAGACACTTTTCCGTTACATTCCTAGATCCCTCATTTGGGTCCTTGTAGATGAGTTTGTCAGGAAGTCTGTCTAAAGGATATCGGCTCATCTGCTGTTTGTGTGAGCAGTGAGAGGTGGAAGTGGAAGGACCAATACAATGAGAGTGTCTATATGAGGAATGTTTCACAGCCACATGTGATGTGGCTTCTTGTGCGTCTTTCGTTAGGCTGGCTTTTTTCATCATTACTGAAGCCAGCAAAGGATAGATCAAGAAGTAGACTGTGAAATTTAAAAGTAGTGCCAAAGGTTCTTAGCCTTCTGCTGCTGTTTAGGGTTGGCAGTGGCTTGGTTACTTTGATTTACTTTACAGCAATATGGTTTTCTGTGTCCAGTCAGCTTTTAGGCTGGCCAGAGATAGTTTGGAAGTGGTCAAGTCAGAGTTTGGGGAGCTGAACAGTGACTTAGAGCTCCCTTTCTCCAAAAGATGCAACAAGATCTTGATTGTCATTTTCAAGATCTTGTAATGCAGTTTAGCTATCACCTTCTCAAAAAAAGGAAAACAAAAGTCAGAATGTATGAGAAGCTGCTAAAATATAAGTTATGATAGTGGAATGACTGCTCCTTGCATTTCCCCACCATAGTTGGAACCATTGGTCCCAAAGCTGTGAGGTGATTTTGTCCTTCAGCTGCTACAAGAAAGAGGAAAATGAACATTTTTACACATCTTTTATCAGGACCATGGAGTGGGTTAAGGTATGCTGGAGTTTTTTGGTGGATTTTTTTTTTTTTGTCAGCATTCCTTTTTCTTTTTTTTTAATAGATTAAGTGGATTAAAATCATAGAATCATGAAATAGTTAGGGTTAGAAGGGACATTAAAAATCATCTAGTTCTAACCCCCCTGCCATGGCAGGGACACTTCCCACTAGACCAGGTTGCTCGAGGCCCCATCCAACCTGTATTTGAATACATCCAGTAATGGAGCATCCACAATTTCCCTGGGCAACCTGTTCCAGTGTTTTACCACTCAGAATGAAGAATTTCCTTCTTATTTCTGATCTAAATCTACCCTCTACCAGTTTAAAACCATTACCCCTCATCCTATCACTGCAGGCCTTTGTAAAATGTCCCTCCCCAATTTTATAGTAGACCCCCTTCAGATACTTGTAGGCCACATTAAGGTCTCCCCAGAGCCTTCTCTTCTCCAGGATGAACAAGCCTACCTCTCTCAGCCTGTCCTAGGTGTTCTAGCCTTCTGGTCATCTTCATAGCATTCCTCTGGACCAGCTCAAACAAATAGTTCTATGTCCTTCTTTTGTTTGGGGCTCCAGAACTGGATGCAGTACTCCAGATGGGGTCTTACAGGAGCAGAGTAGAGGGGCAGGATTGACCCCCACCTGCTGGCCACACTTCTTTTGATGCAGCCCAGGTTACAGTTTGCTTTCTGGGCTACACTCGCACATTGTTGACTCATGTTGAGCTTTTCGTCAAGCAGCACGCCCAGGTCTTTTTCCTCAGGACTGCTCTCAATCCATACTCTGCCCAGCCTGTACCTGTGCTTGGGATTGCCTCAACCCAGGTACAGAACCTTGCGCTTGGCCTTGTGGAACTTCATGAGGTTGGCATGGGTCCACTTCTCAAGCTCATCCAGGTCCTGCTGGGTGACATCTGTCCCTCCAGCATGTCAACTGCACCACACAGCTTGATGTCATCTGTAAACTTGCTGAGAGCACACTCAATCCCACTGTCCATGTTGCCAACAAAGATCTTAAACAGCATCAGTTCCAGTACCAATCCCTGAGGAATACCACTCATTACTGATGTCCCCTTGGATATTGAGCCATTTAATGCAACTCTTTGACTGTGACCATCCAGCCAATTCCTTATCCATGAAGTGGTCCATCCATCAAATTCATGTCTCTTCAGTTTAGAGAATAGGTTGTCATGTGGGACAGTGTTGAAGGCTTTGCAGAGGTCCAAGCAGATAACGTCGGTTGCCTTGTCCACTGATGCTGTTACTTTAGTGTAAAAGGCCACCAGATTTGTCGGGCATGATTTGCCCTTGGTGGAGCCATGTTGGCTACCACCAATTGCCTCCTCCTTTTCCATGGGCCTTTAACAGAGCCTTCAGGAGGATCTGCTCCATGATCTTGCCAAATACAGAGGTGAGACTGACCAGCCTGTAGTTCCCTGGGTCTTCTTTTTTTCCTTTATGAAAATGGGAGTGATGTTTCCCATTTTCCCGTCAGTGGTAACTTCACCAGGCTGCTGTGACTTTTCAGATATGATGGAAAGAGTCATAGCAAGTTCATGTACCGGTTGCCTCAGGACCCATGAATGGATTTCATTGGTCTCATGGACTTGGGCACCTTCAGGTTCTTTAGATGTTATAGAACCTGATCTTCACTTACAGTGGGTGGATCTTCTCCAAGTTCCTGACTTTGGCTTCTGCAACTTGGACAATGCAGCTAGAGCCCTTGCCAGTGAAAACTGAGGCAAAGAAGTCCTTGAGGACCTCAGCCTTCTCCATATCCCTGATGGCCAGGTCTCCTTCCTCCCTTCTGGAGATGATCCACATCTTCCCTAGCCTTCCTTTTATCACTGACATACCTGTAGAAGTTTTTCTTGTCGCCCTTGATGTCCCTGGCCCAATTTAATCTCTTTGGGCTTTAGCTTTCCTAACCTGATCCCTGACTGCTTAGACAGCTTTTTTGTAGTCCTCACAGTCTACCTGTCCTTGATTCCACTCTCTGTAGATTCTCTTTTTGCCTTGTCCAGGAGCACCTTGTTTATCCACACAGACCTTCTGACATTCTCACCTACCTTCCTCTTTTTGGGAGACCTCACTTCTGGGCTTGGAGGAAGTCGTCCTTAAATACTGACCAGATTTCTTGGGCCCCTCTCACCTTCAGGGATTCATCCCATGATACTCTGGCCAAGCAGAACCCTGATGAGGTCAGAGTCTGCTCTCCTGAATTCCATAGTAGTGAGGTTGCTGTGCACACTCCTTGCTGCCCTGAGGATCTTGAATTCCACCATTTAATGGTCACTACATCTAGTGGCTTCTGTTAGCCACTAGCCCCTCCTTGTTGGTGAGCACAAGGTCCCGCATAGCACCCCTTCTTCTTATTAATACAAGTTAATCTAAAGCATTAGATTATATATTTTATATATATTATATATAAATACGCTTTATATAACTGTGTCCTAGGCAAATCCACTAGTTTCTGCTTACAACTGAAAGAATCTTGCAACTTTTACAAGTATTTGCCTTTTGCTGCCAAGTGAAAGAGTAGAAGAGTTAGCTGGATATTTTTCTGCCTTTCATGTAGACACAATAGTATCCTTTTTCTTCCCAAATGTCATTTTTTATTAGTGCATGATGCAGAGTCCAGTTTCTCTCTTGCATTTTGCTTGTAAAGTTGGTGATCAATGATAGTAAATGTAGATATGCAGATCTGACATGGGTGCATGAAGAGAAATGAACATGAATGATCCTGGTTTTGTCATGTCACTTCTTTAATTAGTGAGGTGCATTTTAACATAGTCATTGTTCTCACAGATGTAGTGGTGTAGATTTAGTAGGGACCTGCAACAAGAAGCAGTGATACTTTGCAGCAAACATGCCGGTGGGCTCGTACCATGTATATACAGAAATCCTGTAGAGCCTATGAGATTGCACTTAGTTAATGATTCTGGGAGCTAAAAGGTTAACAGCTGACCAGTGAGTGTGTACTGTGCAGCAGACAATAGAGAGGACAAAGCTGAAATATGCAGCAAGCTTGATTTTAGTTTAAATATAAACAACGCTGCTTTCATGGGAAGTGCCTGTCAGACAAACTTGTTTCTAGCCAGGGAAGAACTGTACAAAGTCTGTGTTCTTTGTACAGATTACGTGCCTGTCTTCCCATGGCTTTTCACTCTTAGTATTATACACCTGTGAAAATTTGGTGTGAAAAGCAATACTGCATCAGTGAATGTTAACAGTAGTCCTTCCCCCATGCAATGCTCAGTATTCTAAAGGTAATAGCAATGGAAGAATCAAGTCTTGGTCTGTTTCTTCAAGCAAGTACTATTATTGGTGGGAGGAGAGGACTTCGCTGAGTAAATGCTTTCAATTAACTCTTATGCACATAGCTGAGATTGTGTTAGAGTGGGAGAAGATTTTAAGTTATTTCAGGAGGAGTTTCGCTCCCATTCCTGCTCCCAGGTTCTTAGTGACTGGAGTCCAATGACTCTCCTATATAGTCTGATATCAGGGGAACAGACATAGAGGCATGAAAACAAACAAGCATATGGAGTTAAGCTTTTAAACATAATTCCTGTGCCTGCAGGGAATGCATTAACTTCTCCCATACAGTAGCAGAGTCATTTTAACCTGCAGTATAATTGGAAAGCATCTGAAGGTTCATGCACAGGGGTAAGATGTCTGTTGAACTTAGGGTATTTTATCTTACAAATTCTGCTTTTGGTAGTTTCATCTGCTTTTAGCCTAGTGAACGTTGTGGTTTTGGAGAGGCTCTAGTAGTCTTCAGATGTACAATATTAGTTTTGACCAATCCACCTTCAACTAATCAGCTTTTTCTCAGATAATAGTTAAGACAAAATAATACTATTTTATTATATATTGAAATCATTGCTCAAGGCTTAACATCAGTCTTTATAATACTCGGGAAATCAGTCAATCTTTGTAATACTTGCATAAACAAGCACCACTGATTTCAGCAGGAATATGACCTAAATCACAGAATCACAAAATGATAGAATCGTTAAGGTTGGAAAAGGCCTCCCAGATCAATCACGGGTTTATACAGCTAGCTTTTTCTGACTGTGTGTGCACTGGTATGAGAATGACTGTAATGTATTATGTAGATACAGATTCAGATTTCTCCAGCTCTTCCACACATATTTCTGCTGTTTTTACTTAAAGTTCACTTCTATGGCTGGCATGGATGTAGATAAAGTAAAGGGTATAGCTAAAAGATAGTGTTGTAGTTTTCTAATGTTTCCTTCATCCAATTAAATATTAGTACAGTATGTGTGCTATGTGAGGAATTCAAATGGTGTTCTCTGAGGGCACTGATTTGCAGATTTTCTTATCATGAGCACTTCTTTCAAGTACCTTGGACCCTCCTCATTCAAATAATAGCAGAGCCAGGCTTGGCCATGAATTGAAGTGAAAATAAGATTAATTTAGATTTATGTCAGTGGTGCTAACAGAAATAATGAGACACTTCCTCCTTTTTAGCAAGAATTCCATATGTGAAAGATGCATTAGTATGATTGTAATTCTTTGTAAGACTGGAATTGAATTTTTCTGTGACTTTTTTCTTTTTTTTTTGTCTCTCTTTTTTTTTTTCTCTCCCAATCTTTTGAAGTTTATCTGTTCAAGAAACAGTAATTAGAGACGGTATCATCTGTGATCATCTTATCAGGTTCCAGTCTTGCAAGTGTTGAGATCAGTGGAACTATTGAAGTGTATGAAGCTATTCAGGTGTGTAGGCATTTGCAGTATTTTAGTGCATGGCCTTTTTTGTGGTAGAAAATAGTGCCACTGAACCTGGATTTATGTGACTAGGTATTGGATTGCTTTAGATTATACCAGAATAATTAAATGTAATCCTCATTAGCGCTTGACTAGTTATTAAAATGTACCTGTGGAAAGGGGGATTAAACTGTTCCTGTATATAACATCCACATTATTCCTCAGCCAACTGCATCTGTTTAATTTAATATTTATGTCCAGTATAATTAATCTGAGCATAGTTCAGACTTGAATCAATTTAGAAAACAACTATTCTGATGCTATTTGCAAGCTATTAGAAATGTTTACAGTAGCTTTATTTTTTTGTCTGTGTGGTATGAACAAAATTACACCTGAAATGTTTAGCTGCACTGGTAACTAAACCTTGTGCTGCTCCATTGTGTTTCAGCCCCAATTCTGTTCTTTTCTCCTCATGTGAGCAGAAGAGTGAGTGAAGACTGGCCTCCTCATGTTAATTCCCTTCCATCAAGGTTTTATACAGTGATAATATACACCTGAGCTTTCTCTTCTCCAGGCTGAACAGTACCAACTCTCTCAACCCCCATACCTGTGAAAGATGCTCCAGTCACAGTGATGCTCCAAGCATCTTTGTGGGCTTGTGCTGGACTTACTCAAGTAAGTCCATGTCTCTCTTGTACTGGGGAGACCAGAAATGAGCACAGACCTCACTAGTACTAAGCAGAGAGGGAGGATCACCATCCTTGACCTGCTGACAGCACTCTTTCTCATGCAGCCCAGTATACTGTTGACCACCTTTGCCATGAGGTTGCATTACAGGCTCATGGTCAGTTTTCTGTCCACCAGAAGCCCAAGGTCCTTCTCTGCAGAGCTGTCTTTCAGCTTCAGCACATACTGGTGCCTGGGATTATTCCTTCCCAGGTGCAGGAGTTAGCATTTCCCCTTGTTGAACTTCAGATTCCTCTTGGCCTATTTTATCCACTTCTTAATGGCAGTACGACAATCTGATTTATCAGCCACTTCTCACAGTTTTCTGTTGTCTGCAAACTTGCTGATGAAATTTTATCCTATCATCCATTTTGTTAATTAAGGTGTTGTACCATATTGGCTCCAGTATCAATGCCTGGGGTATAATGCTAGTGGCTTGCCTCCTAGAGGACTTGGTGAACCTGATCACAAGCCTCTGGGCCCCGCCATTCAGCCAGTTTTCAGTCCACTGCACTGTCCACTTACCTAACCCATGCTTTGTCAACTTGGTTCTGAGAATGTTATGGGAGACTGTGATAAATATTTTACTAAAGTTGAGATAAGCAAAATCCACTTCTCTCAGCCACTTAACTAGTCAGTTCACCAAAGAAGGCTATCAGGATGGATAAACATGATTTCTCCTTTGTAAATCCATACTGACAACTCTCAATCACCTTTTTTCATGTGTTTGGAAATTTTTTTCCAGGGTTAGTTGCTCCATTACCTTTCCAGGTTAGGCTAGTCAAGTCTGGAGCTCCCTGCATCATCTTTCATGTCCTTCTTGAAATTGGAGTCTTCAGGAATCTGTCCAATCATTGTCACCTTTTAAAAATTATTGAGAGTGGTCTTGCAGTGGTATCACCCAGCTCCCTCATATCTTTTGAGTGCAGCCTGTCAGGTTCCAATGGATTTATGTATGTCCAGTTCATTTAAGTGCTCCTTTGCTTGGTCCTCATCCACCAACAGTAAGTTTTCCTTGGTCTAGATTTTTCCTATGATCTCAGAGGCTTGAGATTCCCAAAAGCTTGTCTTACTGGTGAAGACTGAGGCAAAGAAGGTTTTGACTACCTCAGCATTTTTCATGCCTTTTTCTGCCAGGTCCCTTGCCCCATTCATCAGTAGGCTGAATGTGGCAAAAAGAGACTAGACTGCAAGGTTCAAGCAAATGGTTTATTTTAATTTCACTCACTGGTTTAACTGCAAGGCTCAAGCAAACGCTTTATTTGAACGTTACTTACAGATCTAATATGCCACTAATTCTGATTTCTACAAATACAATGGAAGAATGCATTATTACAACTTAAAAGTGAGATTACACTATAACAACCTATTATACATATGTTAGTTAATTGCCAACAGTTGCAAACTTAAAACATGCTAATACTGACTTATGCCTCCAGCTGAGGGCTCTCAATACCAGAAAAGTGACCCTGGCCAATCTCCTGACTAAGGGAGAAGCATCTCCACAGAGGCGAGATGTCATTGGAGAGGTGACTCCCAATGCCTAACCTGAACCTTAGGGTTTTTATCCCCCAATTTATATGACTGTGGCAAGGCAATGCCTGATTGGATTATACCATCTGGATAGAAAAGGGTGTTGGCTGAAACTGACTCTGAAGTCTTCCAGGTTCTCTTTATCTTACATTCTCAGGCAACTGAATAGTGGTTTGAGTTGAGACTCAGGACATAGTATTTGTGGAGGGTTTTCAAGGTCTAGCTCAGGTTTCGGTTCTTTGCGTGGTGCAGCACTGCACTGTTTGGCCTATGGCTTATGGACAGTGCCGGGCTGAGCTATCTGCATAGCTCCTCGTGGGTCCTCCCTTCATAGATAGGGCCTTAAGGCAATCCAGGGCTGAATTGCTTCAACAACCAGCCATGAGTCACCTTGCTTGCACTAGACATTACTGAAACTTGTTCGTGAACTGTGAGCTGTATGATCCATACATTCCACCCCGTGACCTTAACTACATGTCGCTTACATGTCTAATGTGTTGGTATAAGTTTCATTTGCATGTACTCATCAGTTTTGAAGTGAACCCTTACGTTGGAAATAAATCCTACAATGATTCTTTTAATGTAACTAACAGCAATACATACTAAAATAATACAAATAATAACAGTCGGTGCTTGCAATGTGTTGGTAATCCATCCAGACAATATCCATCCCATCTCACTAAAAATACTTCCCAACCAAGCGTCCTTTATTTGGTCCTGCAGATCATGTGGATCTTCACCTATCTTCTTCATCTTCTGGAGGTTTTCCCACGTTAGGAATTGTAACACAGTATTTTTCTTGTTAATGGGGGGAAGCAGCAGTCCACACTCACAGAGGTGTTCGGCAAACTTCGTTTATTAGATGCTGGTTACATGCTTTTATG
>JANHFX010008020.1:0-21669 GCA_027560015.1 Chloroceryle amazona
TTTAGATTGGATATTAGGAAGAAATTCTTTACAGAGAGAGTGGTGAGGCACTGGAACAGCCTGCCCAGGGAGGTGGTGGAGTCACCATCCCTGGAGGTATTTAAGAAATAAGTTGACATGGTGCTTCACGACATGCTCTAGGGGCAGGCATGCAGGGGGCTTGTGTCTTGGGTTTTGGTGTTGTTTCCTTTTAGTGGTCAGGTATTTAGGTGTTCTTTATTCTTGTAGGTATGGTTGGATTCAGTGATCTACAAGGTCCTTTCCAACCACAATTATTCTGTGATTCTGTCCCTTGAAACAGTGGTCAGTAAAAAGGCATAACATTGAACAAATCAGATATAAAAAACAGTACTGGACACACTCGCTTAGACTGAACATCTATTGAACAGCTTTTTGCTACATCAGTATATGTCACACGGCTCCTTCTACATTTCAGTAGTTTTTCTATTCCAAGGATTTATTTGCTATATTGCAGTCACCAACAGTACAAAAAGTCACAAATGCAATGTCATATTCAAGATGATCATATCTAGAACATGTAGTTCTGTATGTAGTTCTGTATTTTTCTTTTTTTGGAGACAAAGTATGTTGGAGACATACATATGTTGGAGACAAAGGAAGTTGGAGGCAAAACATGGTAGTACAGCCCAGTAGTTCAGGGTTCTTTTTCTGACCTGTTTCCTCTTTATTCTTAACTATGGTCATTTACACAGTAGTTCACGGTTCTTTTTCTGACCTGTTTCCTCTTTATTCTTAACTATGGTCATTTACACAGTAGTTCACACTGTGGTTCACACTATGAAAATGTCACGGTCTGTGAATATCTTCAAACTTAAACAAGACATTATTAACACAACTAACAATGTTATGTCCTAAAAGCACCAGAGTCTCCTCAGCCTAGGTCCTACACAAACTACTCTACCTTTCTGAAAAAAAAAATAATGGGAAAGTGATAATAAAGCATTAGTACTTATCTATATCTCTCCAAGAAGTGCACAGAGACATCCAGTTGTGCAGACTTCCAAATTTTCTTCTAGTAATCAGTACTGACTTCATCTTACAAAGGAGAAAAAAAAAAAAAAAAAAAAAAGAGGGTGAGAATACAAAATACTTAGAAAGATAACTTGTGTGAGACCAGAATTATGGGGTTTTTTTAGGAAATAAGATTTTTAGACCTCATTTTGACATTGGCAAAGATCACATATCCACCTTAAAGTGTAGTAGTGCTAACTATTGGGATATTTTAAAGTGCCCAGTCAGGTTATTCTTATTGAAGACAAAGGACATTAAACATAGTACTCTCTAAGGTCCTCTCTTGAAATCCTTTAGTTAACCTCCAAGACCTTATTATTATTCAGTATGAGAAATGGAAGTAATGTACTTTACCTACTTTATAGCTCTAAAAGTCAACAGCCAGCATGGGAATAATGTGTACTTCTTAATATTTACCAAATGATTAAATGATTATGATTTGGGGAAATATTCCATGATGGCATCATAAACCCACACAGTTCAGTAAGACTCAACAGTGCCCCCTGTGCTATTTAGATCACAGTTTTGAGACATGATTTGTAGTAGATGAAATCTTTCACAAAATGTCCATAACAATAATTTTAATCTGTAAAGTTGCCTTCACTGTGTCTACTCAGATTTATATTTAGAAAATCACCCTTACAGAGCGATGTGAACAGCCATAAAGGTGGCAAGCTTAGAAGGGGGAAATAACTGAACAGAATAAATATCCTCAAAAATACTGACCAAGAAATTGCCTGCCACATCTAAGAAAATTAATTAGTAAAAAATAAAATTTCATATAGCAATAATTTATAAATAATACTTTTTATTAATAGAACAACATATTTTCTATTAGAATATTGTGATTTTATTCACATAACTAGCAATGCAATATTTTATGCTTAAAATAGCAATATAACAGATGATTTCATTATATTAATTGTTGCTATAAAATTTGTTGTTGCTCTACAAATGATTGCTTCTATTATTGACTGCTGCCATACTATTGACTGATACTGTGCTATTGATTGCTGATAGTAAATTGTAATAAGTACACATATATATACAGACACACTTCATTAGTCATAGATATACTTGGTAGTGGTCATTTTGTGGTATTATACTTACTAGTAATTTGTGTGATATTTATGGTGAGCTGTAACAGAGATTTAGACGATAAAGCCTCATGTCTTTGTGTACTACAGAATCCTACAACCCCATAGTCATGATTTCTGCACAGCTGCAAGATGAGTAACCCTTTAGGTTATGACAGAGCTGGTTTCTCACTCACTATGTGACAGGTAGTGAGTTTACTGTAATTCAGAAATATATTTATTTACATCTAGCACATGTGTTCATGTCCAGGCATACTTGTGAAGCACACAGAAACAGATAAAGGAGTTGCAAGTTGCTTTTCATTTCTACCTGAAAGTTTATTGATATTGAAACAAAATGGTTTTGCTGTAAATATTTAAATTGAAATAATTTTTTACAAAAATTTAGGGTTATACCCCAGAAATTCTGGAGACACAGTAAACTGCCATATATTCATAGCTCTAAGCACATGACTATGTAACTTGCACCAAAAATTAATAGTTGAGATATCTGATTGAGCCTACATGTCCCTTGAGTGACCATTATTTTGGAGCTTTCATCCCATCTCCTAATTTGATATCACTTATATTTGATCCTATCATCCTAATTATTCTTAAATTAAGTGTGAGTGTTGTCAGGTAAGCACACAAACCCTCATCAAATGGCCCCAACAACAATGACCTGAATAAAGTCTAATATCCTTACTTTCTTGTTGCAGCATCTTTGTCCACAAGACAGTTCCATCTTCACTTGGTCTTTGTGTGGAATTGAAATATTACCAGTCTTGTTTAAAGGTCCCAGAGGAACCTCATCCGATAGCAGTAAGATGTCTGATAGCAGGAAGATAGTATTTTTATTATTATTGTTAAAAGAATGATTTACTTTTTCCCATTCATAAGAAAGAATAATCTTTTACTTTTATAGAAATGTAACAATCATGAGCAACCGAGCATGTCTGGAAATAACAGCTTTTGACTTTTCACAATCTCTTTCTATCAAGCTGCAGAACCCAGCTGAAATTACCCTGACATCAGTGGGAGATCATTTTGGTGACCTCAGAGGACTTTCCATATCACTGCTTTTCAAACCAAAACTTGCTGTGGTATTACTTTAAAGTGAACAAAGGTAGTCCTATTCTTTACACACTAAGAACTTCAAGGTATGATGAAAGAGGAAAACAACAACAAAAAAAAGGATGACTCTGTACAGAAAAAGTTGAACATTTACATTTTTTGTCAGGGACTCCAGAGGCATTAAGCTGGGCTGCTCAATGTGTAGTGCTCTCCACTGCATTCCCGGTGTGCTCTGCAGAACTTCTATGCACAACCAGTGAAGCAATTCTGCTCCAGGTGGCAGAGTCATGTAACTACCCAACCCTGTGCTTTACACCAGCTGAGAATATTACCTGTACACAAAATCCCACAGATCTCAATGACAAGGCAGAGGAACCTTCACGCTGTTACCAGGTGGAGGTTTATGCCAGCAAATCTTAGTGTTCAGCTTCTTCCAGACTCAGCATGAGATACTGCTGATAACACTAATAGAAATGTCAAAAAAAAAGGTGATAAAATTAATTAATTTCAAAGGACTAGACTCAAAAATGGCTCTTCATTATTAGCTTTACTCTCACTGTTTAGGAAAGGATTTATATTTTTTTTCCTTGAATAAGACTGATTTTTAATATTACAAAGACAAAGCTGGTCTCCCTTTAAAATTTCCAACTGTGAGGCAATTCTGATGCACCAAGTTGGCTGACAAAAAATGGAAGTCAGGATGGAAATAAATCTCAGGCTGGTAAGAATTTCCCTGACCTGTGTCTTGAATGTGTGTCTCGCCATGAGATCCAGGATTGTTTATGCTCTTTCAAAGAAAATACTGTGTGGATTGCACTGTTTGTACATTGAGAGATGTCAATGAGACAAATTAGGCCAAATTTTCATGTGTCTTTTGTTTAGTTTCCATGCCGTTATCTGTGCCTATCTGCTCAACTAAGTGTCACTGACAGTCAGGAACTGAATTCACTAATAAAATTCATGTCTTACATAAGACAAGCAGACATAAGTCTCTCTGCCTGCTCTATTCTTAAGTCTAAAAAGATTGTCAAAATAGATATTTGTGCAGGAAATAATCAATATCAGATCATTTTATATCTTCTACAAGAATTTTTTTGCTACAATGAATTAAATTATTATCAGATAAAATTACTACTGAAATCGATTCATTTAAATTTAAACATGTATATCAAACCTGTATAGTTCTAGTTGGGTATAATTATAAAAGAATATTGCTGCAGATAGAAACGCTATAAATACATAGAGAACTCCTTTGGAACAAGAAACTTTACAAGAACTCAAAATATCCTTGAAAGAGCATTGTCCTTTTGCTATAAATATCAGGTAAGGTGGCTGTAGGTTATAAATTAGAGCTGATTTCTTACAAAATATAAACATTCTTGATTGCTAGATATGTAAATAAATTGAAAAACTCTAGGATCTGTAGCAACACATAAATTAAATTACAGTCATAGGACAACAGAAGTTTTATCCAAAAGCAAAGGAATAATAAAAGGAAAAAGATGGTAAAAAGAAAAGCAGGTGAATCACAGATATAAAGCAAATATATAATACCTGTCATATGTATTCCTTTACCTAGAAGAAGCAATAAGTCAAAGACATCAAAGATATCCAAGCTACTCCAAACCTCATCTGGTTATTAGATTTTGCATTCACTGACAAAAGGTTGTTTTTCTCCCAGGTTACTCACCTGTTAATGAGTGTTCTTGGGGAAGAGGAGTATTAGCTTATAATAGGGTTGAAGGACTGCTCTTAAAGTCAGGTTTCACTAAGAATTTTTCTTACTTAAATTTTAACTATAGTTCAGAAATTCATATCTGCCCCCGAACAAAAGCTCATCAATTTGACCCAGACAGAAACATCTCATATGCTTTCCTTTTGGGCCTTCTGTGACCACTCATTAAAAAAATTCCCACACATTCATCTTTCCTCTTCATAGTCTCTCAACAAATTTTCCCTTTCCCAAGAGACCTTTGCCTACTTCTGAGCCAAATAATGAGATTTCACTGACAGGATATTTCTTGGCTGGCATCTGAAAAGTCTCAAGGGGTAGACAAAAACGTTGACTGAGGTAAAAGTCTATACATTTGGGTTTGATCCAGAGGAGGTGGATAGGGATTTGGGTTGGAGTTAGTATTACTCTTCAGCAATGCCTGTGTTAATGCACTGAGGTAGCAGAATCTCCAGTCTTTCTTTCTTAGTGTACTCTGCAAATAAAAAGACAGTGCACATAAGTGATGAACTCATTCTGGAAATAATAATACTATGTCTAGGGAGTCTGGGAAAAGCTCTTCTTACAGCTGCCAGGTATTCAGGGGTAAGATATAAGCTGGAATTGCATGGCAGAACTTTCATACGGTCATTGGTAAAAGTCATACAGAAAGGAAGACCTCTGAACTAGGGTGTATGACAGCAGAGGCTTTGGACTGTTTAAGTGTCTCCTTCACACCCTACAGAGCTGAAATGAGATTTGGTGCTTGCAGAAGTTAGCATGCCTTCCACAGCTCTTGTGTGCTCTTAGAACAGAAAATAAGGAAAAAAAAAAAAAAAATATATAGTATTGAAATGACACTTCCATGGTTTTGTTCAGGATCTTTAGTCATAGCAATTGTTGTTTATTCAAGATAATGAGACTTCTTCCAAAAGTCATTTACTTCTAGTCTTTGTGAAGATGAGATTACAATATCTATCTTTTCAGACATTTTAGACAAAGTAAGGAAGTGAAACAGTAAGTGTCTTTCACAAATCCCATCAGGAAATGAATAATCTGCTCCATTTCACACAAAGTTTTGAGACTCAAATCTAAATCTCTTCTTAAGGGGACCAAATCCATATATTTAAACTTTCTAAAGAATACTCATTTCACAAGATTTAAGTTAAGCTGACCTGTCCTGTTATGAACTTTCAGCAAACTCATATAGTCGCAGTGTCGCATGGATGCTGGTGGGAAAGAGCCTCAGGTGGACATCCAGACTTGCATCCTGACTAAAGCAGGAGTGCTGCCAGAAGCTCTGCCATGGCTTTGTCTCAGTCTTGAACACCCAGAAGGGTAGAGATTGCACCACTGTTCTGGGAAACCTGTCCTGGTGCTGCACCACCCTCCCAGTGACATAGCTTCTCCTTACATCCAGCTAGAAACTGGACAAGCTTGTGGCTGATACTTGTTTTACCATCTATCATCTTTGGCTCCACCCCCTTTGAATAGGTGTATGGAGATTTTAAACTGTCCCCCATAGCCTCTGTCATGAGCCTGAGGAAGCCCAGCTCCCTTAGCCATGTGCCCAAGGTTACAGTCTGCCTCCACCCACAGTCCTTCAGGGACTGGATTCATAAAACTGGATGCAGTTACCGAAGTACAACTTCACTAGTACTGAAAAGAAGGACATAATTTATTTTAGATCTACTGGCTGTGATTCTTGTAGGGTCAGTCAGTATGCAGCTTTCATTGCCTACTCTTTTGGCTCATATTCAACCTAGTCCAGGTTGCCAGATATTGCCATGGTGAAAGAGTAAGCAAGAGCAAGTGTCTGGAGTGGTGGCCCGGGCAAGTGCTACGGTATCCACTCCTGTAAATGTTTGTCACATGTATCAACCTGTATTTTCACATGCTTTCGGTCTCAACAATCTTTATGGGTGCCTTCCAACTTGATTTATTTTGTGATACTATGAAATGAATCAATAGCTCCAACTTAAATGTTGAACATGTTGTCATATTGCAAGTAAAATTGTTGGACACAGTTTCTCGTGAGAGATTAAAATCTGCCACAGATTTTATTTTATAGTTCAAATTAATTTTATGCCATCAGATATTCATAGAACTAAAGAATGGAGAATACTTGTTAGACTCATACATACTGGAAATCTATAAAGAACTTCTAACAATCAAGAGGACTCCCATAAGGATATAAAAGGAAATTAGCTTTTAGATCTAATTGGACTTATAAGATAGTAAAAGACTTTGTTACAAGAAGAAAAAAAAAGAAAAAAAAAAAGTTTGAAAGCCAGGGAGAATCCAGATCAATACATAAAAAAATAAAAAATAAAAATGCTAAGCATAGCTAGAACTGTAAAGCTGAAGCACACTTTTATGTTTTATTAAACATACTCTGGTTCCTGCTGAAGTCACTCACTTGTACATTGTGTGAACTACACATCGAATTTGAAATAACAGACCCATTAATCATAGATGAAAAGTTAGCAGCAGATACCTACCAGATGTGATGATGAACTCAGGATTTCTTTTAACAGCATTATACTGTCCTAAGACAATTCTCAAGACCAAAAACAAAAGGTTCAGGATTGATTCATGATAGAAAAATTATTTAAAGTTTTGTATTTTCTTCTGTAGTGTAGAACCTGTTCTTTTTGAAAACCTTGATCTTTAATAGATGTTGCAAGTTTTAGAGCTATGCCTAGCTCTTGGTAAGTAATTGATCTAAGTAAGACATGGTGTCTGAAACTAGAAAACAAGAAGGAAATTATTTTCAGTGGAATGATGAACTGTTAGGTCAGACTACATGTTGAATTTTCTTTTGACTTCAATCAAAGTCTCTTCAACTTCTTCTTCAGCCAAAAGGTATTTATTAAGAACTAGAAAGTACTTCAAAAAATGTGATCAAAGTTATAAAGAAACTCTGACAGTCATAATGGTCATTCACAGACTTGTGTTTTGTGAATGTCTAAACTTAGAGCAATGATATACCATTATTTTAAAACATATCATAGAGAACTTGAGTCAATACCCATCTCCTCTGTGATGACAAGGATAAAGAAGAGCTCTATATGTTTAGAATTAGACTTGTAAGTATACATACATGTAGAGCACTTGAGATGTCAGCAGACCTCAGTCTATCTCTACTGGCAGATGGCTATTAAGTGGGATTTTGAGGACTCAGTAGTTAAAGATAATTATGCATCTCAGTCGTCTGAGCAACTACCTGAAAGGAAGTGAAATAACAGCGAATAAAACCAAATGTCATGTAAATGTGATGCTATACATTTTTTTTTTAATATGGATCACTGTAATACGTTTATTTTCTTCACTGCCTTCATCAGATTCAATGATGTTGCAATTTCTGTCTCCCAAATTCATCCCTTCTGTAACACCATTTTCAGATTGTTATCTTGCACCATAATTCTGTCCAGGGGAAGATCTGGAAACTAACATTTCTTACAAATATCCTTCA
The DNA here is from genome assembly GCA_027560015.1 of Chloroceryle amazona. Lineage (NCBI taxonomy): Eukaryota > Metazoa > Chordata > Aves > Coraciiformes > Cerylidae > Chloroceryle > Chloroceryle amazona. Next base: position 8,369 of record JANHFX010008020.1, read on the forward strand.
ATATTTCATTTACAACATGAGAAGGAAAGATGGAGGAATGTGCCTTCATGCACAAAGCCAACTTTTTAAAGAGGAACAATATTTGAAGGGATCTTATTCCTTTTCCATGCTGCTTGCCATGGTGACAAGCAGCATGTCATTGTACTAGTCATGATGAACAAGTTTCTCTGAAGTCCCTGTGTTGCTAGAAGCCTGTTGTATAATATGCAACTGTTCCTCATGATATACTTCACTTCCTCAGCACAGTGGCAAGTCTTACCTTTAAAAAGAAATCCTTTTCTAACTATTCTATAGATAAAAAAAAAATGCATAGTTTGGCAGTGCTTAGTCACAGAGATGGGAGGCAGAAACATGTAAAGGAACTCCTCTGGAACACTTATTTTAAAATGTATACGCAATACTTTTTTCACTCATTACTATTTTACTTTCTAGAACTGACTTAACATATCCCAAATCTTCACAAGTCCCTCCAGGAAAAATATGCTACAAATAACCAAGAAAGACACAAAAGAAAAAAATATCTCCTGGGGACATAGCTGTGCAAGTGTAAGCACTGCTGTCCTGGGGTAGCCCAAAGAGTAGTTTGCAGCTCAGTAATAAAAATGGTACAAACAGGATGAAAAAAAGAAATACTGCACCATGTGAAATGATTCTAAAATCAACAGACCTACTCTTTATTCTATTCTTCTCTTTCTTTTTCAATGTTGTTTAGCAGAACAACTACAAATCAGTAATACATGCACTCTTTTCCCAGGAGCATAGCTGTTATGGTTTAGACACAGGTGGGAGAGAACACCATGTGGCCGCTCAGCACCCCTTCCCTCCCATGAAATGGGAAGGAGAATAGGGAGAAAAAGGGAAAACCCTGTGGGTTGAGATAAGGAGAATTTAATAGGTAAGAGGAGAAGAAAACAATAATAACAATAACAGTAATGAAACAATAGATAAAACGAGTGATGTATGACTAAACCTGGGCTGACTGCAGGGAGTTGTGCCTGAGATCTTGCTGCCTGGCCTGGCCCACCCCCAGCCCTTATATAGCAGGCATGATATCAGTGTCGTATCAAATATCCCACTGGATGGTTCAGTTGTCTATCCTGGCTGTGGGTCCCCTCACAGCTTCTGGTGAAAATTAAACCTATCCTAGCCAAATGCAGGACATGACTGAGCACTTCTGAGAGGACTTCACCTGGTACAGATGAAAAATAAAGAACCTGAACCTCTATAATGAACAAAAACCCTCTTTTTTTTTCTCAGATAAAGCTTTTCCAGTGGTTGAAGTAACTGAAATGAAATTAACTTCACAGAGTTGCAGACTCCTTTCATTCTAAAGGAGAATTTACTTTAGATTATACTTCCATTTTCCTTTGATAGAGTGTCATAATTTTCTTTCATTCCACAGTAATTCCTTCAGACTTGCTTCTGTCTAGTTTAATCTTTCTTCCCATTTCAGAACTGCTCCAGCTCTCTTGTTTTCCTTTCTTTTTTCCATCTCTGTGTTGATCCCAGAGATGAAGTAGTACAAGACATTTGTGACTTTCCTTTATACTCAGCTTTGCTTTCTTTTCCCTTTGAAACATGGTTAAGCCTTGATCTGAATACTTGGTTTCTCTCTGTATCAACAACGTGTTAACTTGTGCTTATGTTTTAGTTCGCTATTTTTCTCCTTACAATGAAGTGTTTGTTTGGCTTGTTGCACTTTTTCAAAAATTGTTGTCTGTTTTGTGTATATATTATAGCAGTAGTACAAGAATGATGATTGCTATGCACTGTTACAGTTCTGTTTGTATTTTATTAGAAAATGTTTAGGATACAGATACTGAAAATAATAATTACAAGCCTGATGAAAAAGGGCAATGGGAAAAGCATCTGTAATGCTTTGGAGATAAAAAATAGATTTAATTCAGTTGACTCATTTGAATAATAGAGAAAATGACCACTCACATAGACTGTGGGTGAAATCTACTTATTTATACCACCAGATATTCACATAACACATCATTATGGGAAGTTCCTTCCAAATCAATTTCCAGATGGTCCCATCAGACTGACTAAAGCTAAGCACAGTGTAACAAGCACAATACTCTGTCAATAAAAGCAGACATACCTGTATCTCTGAGGTGGCTGGAGGGAAAACAGTAAAACTTACCACAAATTATTAATATCTTTCTTGTTGATGGTTTCTATCAGTATCATTAAAGCAAAAAAATATCCTACAAGAAGAGCAAGTTGACAAACCTCCTGCTTTACTCAGTGTCAACTTATTTTCTTCTTCTACTCTGTAAACATATTTGGATTTTGAGTCTGGCCTATACTGCACCGTTCAGTGTGATCTACAGTCAACAAAGCCAGCTATTTACTTTCAAACCCTAAAATTCAGAGATATATTTCCAGTGTAACAAGGACAATATTGAGGATGGAATATTGCATTCAATTTTAGTCACCCAGACCCAAAAAATTACTCTGTGCTGTAACAGCTACACAGAGAAGTTACTAGGAAAATTCAAGTAATGGACAGTGTTTTGTATAAAAGGAGACTGAAAAAATCTGCACTGTACAGTCTAGTAAAAACAAAGCAATTGGGAATATTATTGCTGTCTACAAATATAGCTGATGGGGTAGCTAAATACCAGGAAAAAAAGAAAGGCTGAGTAAGCTGAAAAACAGTGCTGACTCGAGAACCCACAAGTGTAACTATGTATGAATAAATTTAGTCTCTAAGTATGTGTCACAACCTCTAACACCTTCCAGCTTTATATGGCTGAGCCCAAGGACATCTCCTGTGACAACAAGAGATGTCACCTGCTGGGTTATCACAGCAGTGGTGCTGTGGCTGTGACTGTGAACCATCCTTTGCCTCACCACTCCATAACTATCCCTGCAGGTGGAGTTACCAGGGGAGGGAAGGAAACATTTTCACAGTAAAGGTTATGTTGAAGTCAGGGCAACAAAAGATGTCCCAGCAGACGTCCACACTACTTTAAGCACCAGGCTGAATTTTGGGAAGGCAAACAATTTGCTAGGTGCACTGAAACAGTTTATAAACGTTTTACCATCACATGTAATCTGACATGATTTTCACAGTATTTTTTTATTTTGTTTTTTTCTGTAAAGCTCATCAGAAATCTGGCTTTCCAACTTGTTATAATTTTCAAGATTTCTGTTATTTGCCCATCTCCTCTTTTGTACTTCTCGTAACTTTGTCACAAGATAAAAAGAAAAATCTCATGTTTTCATGAGATGAGAATATATAAAGTAAACAGTGTTACAATAATTCAAAACACCATATTTCAAGCATTTCACTTTGTGGATTTTTAAAGACTTTCATATTTTTGAAACTCCTTCCAGAGTAGAATTGGAGAAATTTAATTTTTGAAATTGTCAAAGTAGAATGTTTACAGAAGTTCTTTTGCAATAGATATTAGTGGGGTTTTTTAAGATAAGAAATTTGACACAACAGACACAGTCTTCCTGAGAGAAACTTATTCTAACCAAACGGAAAAAAAAAAATAAAATTCAATTTATATGTTGTAGAACTCAATAGTTGTAGTTCTTAGCTTAAATAGCAGGTACTTCAGCCTGATAATCTTCTAGAGTTTGATTTTAGCAAATCAAGACAACTTGAAAAATATAGTGAACTTATTAAAGGTGCCTACACTCTCGTCATTCCTAAATGAACAGGTAAGTCTGCTTGATCTAATGTTCATTCTGGATCAACCAAAGTGTAAAGTTTACTAAAAGATAAAGTGTCTAAGTGACCTTTCAGCTGACATCAGCAGGAGTAATTTATCTTGTGACAACTCCCTGAAAGGAAAGTAGAGAACACGTCTAGTTTTCATTTATAACATGAACAAAACCTGTGGGGTTTCTGTTGTTGTTGCTCTCAGGAACTGTACTTTGCAGCTTTCCCTTGCTTAAAAAACAGCATTTCAACTGTACCTCTTCTTCCTTGTCATTCAGTCTTTCACTACAGTCTTGTAAATGTCATAAGCACTTGAAACTGAGGTAGCAGGGTTCAGTTCAAAGGAGGAACTTCATGTTTTGAAGCCCGTTTGAACCTTATCTAAGCTATCCAGGTTTCTCAGCTCTCAAATTTGCTGTAGAGAGCTTAAAGGAATGCTCTTTTCTTCTCTGTGTCAAACTGCTCTTTCTGATTTGACAAATGTTCATTGTTACGTGAGAAAGTTTCCACTATTTTGAAACTGAGAAATATTCCATTAGTATTGAATGTTTCTGTTTATGAACAGAGCTCATTAAATTTCAGAAAGGAAAGAGAAATACCTTTTCCTGGTATTTTTCAGTTATAGAAGCCAAAACAAAAAGTACATAAATGCACCCCTTCTTTGATTTTTCTCCATGTTCATTTAAATTAATAACACAAGTTAATTTGTTAGCAGAATAGCTAATAACGACACCATGTACCTGCTGCACTTGACTGAAATACATGTTATATTGATGGTAATAATACATGGATCTCAGTAAAATCTAACTAGTGAGGTTCAAGAACAGTTCTGAAAATTTCCAAGTTGGAAAAAGTAAGAAGAATATGGATATTTGTATAAAAACTTATGCAGAAAAAAAAAATACCACAAACCCTGTCTTCTTGTGAGCTAAAGAAAGCTTTCAGACTGTAGTCTAAAACCATGTTCTCATTCCATCAATGAACAGATTGAGCTAACCAGTCTCTTGTCATTGCTGAAGGTCCTTTTTCACCTGAAAAAGAGCCCTGAGATGATGGGTACATTTTCAAAAGATTCTCAACTTCTGACTGTGTTAGATGAGTTCCACACCCATGGGAGATTTTCTTCCTGTTCTGCGTCTGTATTTCAAGACTTCACATCCCCATCATTCTGATCTCTGATGAAATATTAGCATTGATGGGTGCTCGTTCATTACGAGGTGTACGTATTGAAATATATTTTTCTGCACACTCTTCAAAGCCTTTGCAAGTGTGATCACTAATAAGGATATTGATCCTTCCATTGGCAGATTTGAGCAGAATAAAAAAAAAAATAAAAAATTACATGTTCTTCACTTACTTGATGCTTGGATTCTTCAATATTGTTTCTAATACATTTGAAAACCTACAGAATTTCTAGTATTACTGCAACTTCACATTTGGTTAAAAAGAAATTGTCCTGTGAACAGAGGTCTCGCCACACCTTTATCTCTCTGCACAGTTACTCCAGTTAGCTATGCTCTCCCTATTCATACAGTGCTCCCAGATATCTTCCCAGGTTACTTCATGGTGGCTGCTTCAGCTACTTCTGAAGTGACTGTCCAACACTCTCCATGTGCTCAAAAGCCCACCTGGAGGACGATGAGCCAGAGACACAGACTTCTGAAGCTTCTTTTTTTTTTTTTTCATAAGACATTAATCGGATTTTTTTTCCCCTTCTCAGCCATAGTCTGTCCCCAATATAAATTCTAATGCAAATTCTGGTCTGTTTTCTGGTTCCCAGAATGATATTTATTTGCATTAATTCTTGTTTTATGAAGCTAGGATGTGTTTGAAAGCCTGATCTGAACAAGACTGCTACAAAGGTTAAACTTCACTCAGTAAAGCTAGGAAAAGAAAAAAAAAGAGAATAAAGGAGTCGATCTAAATCTTAATACTCAAATACTTAAAAAGATCTGAAAATGTTCCAGGAACCACATAAGACAAAAACATACTGATAAAAAGGATAATAAGAAAACAGTATTATAATAGAAAATACATACACTAAATATATTTCATTCACAGAAGGCCACAACTGAGATGTTATCAGTGAAGACATAAAGTGTTATTTATGTAGACACTAGCACTCAATGGAATAGCAGTGCAGCTGGAAAAATCACACTCATAGAATATTTTGAGTGGGAAGGGGCCTTTAAATATCATCTAGTCCAACTCCTCTGCCATCATCAGGGTCATCTTCCACTAGACCAGATTGCTCAAAGCTCCATCCAACCTGGCCTTCTTCATGTTCACACAGTCTACTAGGATAATGTTTGCATTTGTGTCTAATATACTATCGGAGATCACTGAAGGATAACAGTGTACATCTAAGTCCATGAAGACCCACCTTCTGTGGGTTTGCACCTTACAATCATATTCTTTGCCAGGGTACTATGGTTTTATACTTATTACATTTCTGGAGTATTTGAGCCATCCCATGTTGGGATGGTTCATCAGGCCAGACAACAAGATCTAGATGCTACACAGGTCCTGGAATAAATAAGACTGCTTTACTGAAGTGCTGCTTCAAGGCTACTTAGCCCTCCACCTCAGGGTACCTGTTTAGGTGAGGACACCACTGTGCCAACCCAGGCATATTGATGCCATCAGCAGTTCCTTTAGGACCCACTTGGGACCTCTAAATTGTTCTGTGTTGAGATGTCAAGGCATATGGGACTGAAAAAGAAGTGCTCTGTTTGGATGGCTGAGAACATAGCAAATATAGAAGCATGTTACGTAAAGGATGAGAGAGGACTAGGAAGGGCAAGCATGAGAGTTTCAAATGACTTGACAGCTTCAAAGGAATCACCAGAGATTAAAAATAGCTACTTAAAGTTTTGGGGGAAGTAACTAAGTGTAGAATCTCTAAGGCCCAGAACAAACAAACTGGAGAGGTAATGGCAGGGAGGCTGTGCAAAAAAACAGTGTGTTCTTAAGTCTGGCAATCATCATGGAAAATTGTTAAGAATGGCTTCAAGGTTTAGGGTGGTTTTTAGAATTCCACTTCTGAAATTGTTTATTCTTCAGCAACCAAGTGTCTAAGAGGAAGATTTGGTTATTTTATGTGACTTTAATTAAACTGTGTCTATTTCTGGTCCAACACTGAACTTCTGTGGACAAATTAACAGGCTGAAGTACAGGGAGTGTTCACAGCTTCTCAGACAGCCTTAAAAGCATAATAAAATATTTTGATGCCCAGGGTACAATTTCTCCCTTCCAGCTCTGCAGCTGTTTTGATTTTGACAGACATTTTTGTACACACTTAGAGCTAAAAATATGGATGTGAGTAAAGTTCAGTATTTGCTATTAAATTTAAAGTGTTTCCTTGAATGCTGTCGTAAGATTATATCTCTAGATGACAAGCCAATATCTAATCAATAGAGACAGAGAATAAATTTCAATGAAATGGCCATTCCAGATTTGTACATATTTAAACATTTTTCTCTATTCTCTGAAGCACTGATAGCTGCTCCCTGTCAAAGACAGGATAGCAGAACAAATGAATTACTGATTTAATTTGCTATGACAGTTCCTATGTTCCTAACCCAGCTTGCCCTGCTTTTTCTCATCAACAGAGGTTTCTAATGTCAGCACCATTGTGCTTTTTCTAGTGATTCCTCCATACCAACATACTGGTAAATTGCAGACTTCACAAGCTGTCTGGTTTTGTCTGGGATACACTCATGCTTAAAGGTCTGGGACATATTAACATTCCTTTGTATAGTCTTCTTTCATAATTGAAACAAGTCTATTGTTTGTTCCACTATTCCTCTGTTCCTTCACTTTTACTTATGTAAGATTGCCAGATAAATGACAATTGCAGGATTGTATTATTCCTATATGGAATACTTGTACTACTTTATGAAATCCAAAGGATTATATAGTAAGTATTCTGACCCATTACTAGTCTCTAGAGACAATAATATGATTTTATTTTTGCCTTTGCAGTTTCACATCATTTATCAGTGAAAAAAGTAGTTACTTTCTCTATATTGTGGTGTGGTTTTTTTGTACTCTTATGTTTTCTGAGATGTGATAGAGATTCAGCTGACTGAGCAATCTTTTATATTTATTTGCACTGAACTGTGATTCTTATCCATTATTCCTGCTATGATCTTTGCCTTTATTTATGTTCTGCCTACCTATTTACTGTTACCCTTCTTTCTCAACCTCCAGTTCTTTTTTGTTTTGTCCTGATATTTTAGGACCAACCACCTATTAATATCCTAATATTTTGCAAGTACTAATCTAAAGTTTGATTACTTATAATAAGTTGAAAACACATGAATCTCCATATCTTAATTTCCATGAAGTTATCATAGACCTTCAGTCCTTGTAAAGAACATTTCTGAGGTTTTGAAAATGCTATCCTGGAAGGTTTCCTGGCAGTATCTCTGCACGTATTACATAGTATTGGTTTTGACATGTCTTGTCTGCAACTCCCATAATTCCTTTAGAATAAACCATGGTTTTGTTGTACTCAGTTCTATTCAGTTCTATTTATTTACTTACACTGAAAAGGGAGGAGAAGTTCAGGACTTTTCTGAGATCTTTTTCTTTGCAATTGTTTTACTTTCAAGACACTTATATGCCAGCTTTGGGGGCCTTGTCCTTGTGGATCTTTTACAAAAGCCACATCTGTAGTGATTTTATTTATACCTTGCAGACTCATTGACATCATACACATAAGATGTGGCATTTCAGTGGGATGTTTTGGGTTTTATTTAATATTAAACAAAACTATATTAGACTTTTGCTAAATCTGCTTATTTTGAAATGTTATCAAAAAGCCAAGACACTTCAACCCAAATTTTCTATAGTTTTCAGGCAGCTAGAAGAGTCATTTGGGTCTATGAGAAAGTATCCTTCTGATCTCTGTCAGTGATACTCTCTTTCTTCAGTAATGGTCATTTCTACACATAGAAAATAACAGCTCCTCAGATTTAGACCTCTGCCCTTGTTTTGTTTTTCAGCTGCATGTTTAAAGTTATTAGATAAGTCCTCTATAATTCCAAGTTCTTTTTTATTGTCACATAGGTCAATAGGACTGTTGTCAGTCCATAGACTCTGTATTCTACCCTGGTTTTGTATTACTCTTCAAAAGATTCCTCTCATGCACAAAAACTCTGGCAGGTTCTAACCAACACAGTCCATTAATGTGAAAGCACAGTGAGGAGGTGGAAATCTGAGATTTGCAAGTGTTTATAGGGAACCCATATAGAATGGAATATAATTCAGCACATTAGGAAAGCAATTCATAAAATTCTTTAGTAAATAACTCACATTTATCTTTCAGATAGCCCTTTTGGATGTCATGGAGCTTCTTTTTCTGTATGAAAATTGTATAGACTCTCAATGTTTCTGAATTCTGTAATGTCACACTGTCACTTAGAGTCACTCTGGGACAAAGATTATTTGGTTCCCAGGAAAGAAAAGAACAAGTATTCTACCTCCTGTCTCTGTTATTCACTGAGACTGAGGAGACTGCCATGGTCTCACTTCTCTGCCTGGAGCTCTCAAAGGTCTTCAGCCTTGAAGATGAATTATGCACTGAAGTATTCATGTAGTGCTTTCACTGATCAAGCTTTGCAACAGCACAAAAAGATGACAAACAGCAGTGGATAGAATTTGTAGAAAGTAATGCAGCTATGAGTTTACAGTTAGTGGGCAAAAATCTAAGTCATCCTTCCTATGGCTTTTTCTTATTCATGTATAGGAGCAGATGATATATGAGTCAGACACATTTGTGTAACTTTAGAAAAACTCCACTGACCATGCACATAACATATATGCAGAATAATAAAAGCTTCTCCTGATACAGTCAGGTGCTAAATGTCAAAAGGACAGTATGTCTTTTAACATTGTACTTCAGGAGCTCTACTTACACATACTGACTGGTGTGACAGTGCCATTTGATCACCCACCCCATGATCAAAGGCATGTGGTTGTCACTGGCAATGGGAGTGTATCAGTTTAGTACTCAATGTTGTCAATACCTAAATGTATCTGTTCCTTCATTATAGTAGCTAAGCTTGAGATAGATACTTTTTTTTTTCCTATAAATTAGAAGGTATTTTTCAGTACCAAGTGTGACAGTTAGCATTTGAGCTCTACAGTAAGATTCAGAGAATCTCTTCTTCCAGATGTTTTGGGTTTTTCTTTTTAGAGAGGACACATTACATCAATTTGGGCACAGAAGTTCCAAAATCCTAACATGAACAGGTCATGTACAACAAAGTAAACTATGTTTTGTGGATTTGATTGCAAGATTACAAAATCCATACAAAAATTTGGAAATAAATGGATCAAGTAAAAGTATTAATAAATTAAAATGGTTTTCAGGACAGAAGAACAGGTTTTTTTGACTCATTACTCAGTTTCAGCCTCTTACTCTGTGAAGAGCTTGCTTCATGATAAAGAAGGTTAGACCTGTTAAAATTTGAAGTGATCTGTAAGAAAGTGGTGAACATGTTCCTGTTTTGACACAAATTTTAAGACATCAGAAAATAAAAGTTGGCAATATCGTAGCTCTTTCTGACAGTTTTCAGGTGGAACACAAGAAAATATTCAGTCAAAGATACTTCAAGCTGTCATGTCTGTAGCAACAGCTTTTGCTTTGGATCCTGACAGTCTTCCCAAGTCTGAAAATTGCATGTTGCTGAGTGGTCAGAGTCATCTCCATTACAACAAGAACTTTTATCCTAACGAATCAAGATGATCATAGAAGGCAAACATAAGTACTTCAGAAGTATTTGCTTGTGAGCATACCTTTTGTACAACTATAGCAGAACACAAACTATAAACATTTTAATTCCTCACATCAGTGATTAAAAAAGTCTCTCCTTGACTTGTCCAAATCAAACAACTCATAAGCCAGGCACACTGCTTTTTAATACAAGAGATAGGATCTTGATGGATAGTTTTTCTTTCTCTCTTCTTAAGAGGACAAACATCTTTCCAGTGTTGGCACCATCCTACCTATACATTAACCTTCTTACCTTCTTCTTTTGTATGGTCACCACACGAGCAGCCTGATCAGAAGACGGATATTTTGTAAGACAATGAAGTCCTTCTACTTTCAAGCGCTAGTTTCATATCAGAACGATTCATAACAACTACCGTTTAATTTCAACAAGCTTATAAAATCCTCTAAAATCCTATATATCAGAAAAAAAAAAAAAAAAAAGATTCCCCACAACTGCATCTATCAGCAAAACAAGCAATTTCAGGGTTTATGGTGCACACAGTAGGAGTGGTGAGAAAGTCTGTGCACTGGTCCGTGCTAATACATAGACCTGTGTTAGGCTAACTAAGCTTCTGGCAAGGATTTGGCATTTTTATAGCTCTTTTTGGAAGTGCTTATAGCTGAGATATAATTTCAGACCGGACAGAGCTGGATGGACAATTTCATCTCATCATATTGATGTTATACACAACTATTGGTCTCAGTCAAAAGGCTTACAGAGGCAGAGAATGGAGATAGATAGTAAAGCAAAAAGCATCACATACAAATGAAACATTTTTCACATTTCTCCTAAGGTCACTTTTGCAAAAAAGGGAAAAAGGAACTAATCACCTTCACATTATTTCATACAACAATTAGGCCTAATTTATAATATGCAATCTTTGGCCCATTCATTTCCCATTTTACTTATGGGCTTTTTATCCATTTTTCATATTGCTGTATTTCTTAGATTACATCAATAACGCTCTGTCTGAAGTATTGCCATTGTCTCTGTGTCCTTTTTGAACCTCTTGCCAACATTCTTCATCTTCAACTATTGTTTATACCTTTTCAGTATTTTCTACAGTTGAGCTCACAGCTTAAAAATTTGCTAGGGACTATTATTACTGTGTCCATATTTCAGAAACATAAGAAAGTGCTGATGGAGTGCACTAATAGCTAGAAGGGTAGACCATATCATGTGCCTTTGACTGCAGCTCTGTATCTAATGTTTAAATGGCCTGGTACAAAAATAAATAAACAAAGAAATAAATTGAATGTATGTGTCTCAACAATAAATTCAATTTTTGTTTCACTGAGAAAAACACTACCTGCATCACTACCTGATGATTTTAACCACAACACAGAGACTGAAGTGTATGTAAGCCCTGATTGAGTTGCTACTCTGATTCTGCCAAGGCCTTCAGTTTTTTTAAAATTATACTGCCATTTTAAATAGAATTGTTTGGATGTACTTCTACTGTATCCACTCAAGTGAGAAAGAAGAATCTTATCTAGACCACTTCATGTATTTGCATGGTCAGAAAATACCCATCTCCAAATACAAAATCTCAAAAATTACAGTTTACAGTCCAAAATAAAGTAAAACCTTGTTCTCTTGGAACGCTGAATCTATCTGAAAGAAGTTTCCTTCTCATTGCTGATAATGTATGAATATATGTAGATAATAAAATATATTATTTAGTAGTTTGATAGATCTGTTTTTCAAGTACAGCATCAAAGTTGAAGTGGATGAATATCAAAAGAGCTTGCAGCTTTACAAAGACTGAATAGCAAAGAGATACAGGGCAAAGACATTCTAAATAACTGTAGCAATTCATGTATTCAGCTCAGCTTGCTAAGGATAGTTAGGCCATGTCCTGTGTTTTGCCAAAAAAGGAAAGTGTTTAAGTGATGAAAGTGTGACTACTTCCCCTAAGAAAGGTCAGCTTGAGAACAGCATTCCAGCCTGAAGAATAATGTAAAATTAATTAACTATGTGACCTCTTCTAGCCTCTGCTCTCTGAACAACACATCCATCTGTAGGACTGTCTTGATTCCTGGATAAAAGTGTATTACCACAACAGGTGTTGTAGGTTATATTCCCTTTGCAAAATTTCATTCCTTGAGTAATAAATAATTCAATGCTGGGTCAAAGTTTACAAACCAGATGTTTTCAGTGGTGCTCTGTTCAGATTTGTAGAGGCACCCAAAAAGGAATTAAGACAGTTGGCTAACAAGCTTTGGAGTTTCCCATCAATTTATTTCCGAATAGACTTAACAGTCATCCTGTGCATTAGTATATGGAGACAGTAAACAGAAAATATTCACCAATAAAATGCAAAGAAAGTAATCCTTTTCCAGAATCCTTCTGCAGCTTTCTAAAAGTTACTTTCAGATTGTTTTATGGGCAATAAAATCTTTATAACACTCCATTCTCTCATGGATCGCTCTTTAGGTTTAAGTATGAGAGTATAACAATGAAATATTTAAGAACTGTTTGTTAATGGACCATCTCTGTGGTAGGCCTGAAGCTTGGAGCACATCTAATGAGACGATCTACTTGTATGAAACTGTAAGACTGATAAAGGGATAGAAGGGTCCTGTAAAAGTTGAAGGATCTTGTAAAAGTTTTATACTAACCTGCTACAATAATAGTCTCTATACACAAAAACATTTCTAAATGTGAATTCTGTGTATTTGCTTAGTGGGTTTCATTTAATTGTGAAAATCATTTCCTTCTTTTAAATTTTCTAAGTTCTGGCTTTTGTAGTATAGTAGAAATCAAGAACCTAGAGTAGTTTGGTATCTTTTTATTGCAGTTGTTCTAGTGGTGGTTGAATAATGTCAGTACATTTC
>JANHFX010008020.1:21769-92931 GCA_027560015.1 Chloroceryle amazona
ACTAAATTCTTCTTGCAATGCTTATGACATGGACAGAAAATGATGAAGAGTGGAAAAAGGTATGCCAAAAACTTTTAAATTGTGTACTTTGACTATACAATTTTCAGCTGCTAGCTAATAGCTTAAAATACTTAGATTAAGAGAAACATTTTAGATTTAATTACAAAAACATTTTCATATGTTTGTGTGTATAATAATCTCTCAACATTTATTTCCTCTGCTGTACAGTTTTCCATTTACATGATTCAACTTAAAGTGTACCCTAATTTTAATAGTTCACTTTCCATAAAAGTATTTTAAAAGAGAAAGTATCTTGAAGAAAAAAAATAGAACTTTTCATTTTTCATTTTTCACTAAAAAGGCAGTGTTCCTATTCATGCTCAGACATTACAGATACCTGAGCTATAATACTAAACACATACTACGAATTGTGGTGTAGGTAATGCTACTACTGCTTCCACTCTCAACATGAACAAAACAGTTGAATCACAAGAATGATTTTCTGATTCTGATTTCTGTTTCTGATCAACCCTTCAAATGTACTTTGATTCACATTTCAGAGTAGCCGCTGTGATGCAGTCTAGAGTCTTTTGGATTAATCTAAAATGGAAGATGCACTCCAGGGGTACCTTTAATGTTCTCTAATCACTCCCAGACACTGAATCCATGGGATCAGACTAGAGACCACCTGAAGTAATAATCCTTCTAAATGTTTATGGTGTGAATGTCAGCTCCTTAGTGTCATCTGCTTCTCTGCAGATACAGCCCTGTTCATCTGCACTACTTGTTAATGTAGACATCATTATATTTCCATCTTATTCCAGCTCACTTGCCTTCATGGCCTGAGCAGCTTAATTTAAACGTGTACCAAGTGTCTCTTTTCTGTAGTGGTTTAGAACTGTCACTTGACAGAAACCACAAAATAAACCCTCATGAACTTCTTTCTTGGTCACTTTGATCCTTTAGACAGTAATAAACAATAATTGTATGGAAAATCAGGAGATTTTATTGCTAACATACATGAAGGTTTTATAAATGTTCTGGATAATAAAAATACAGGTACAACTCCATGTCCTCATCTGTGTTTTTATTCTTATCCCAAAATTATATAGTTGTCACCTAAGCCGCTTCCACAATCTTCCTTCTACTAGTCCTTGAACGTATCACACTGGCCTCTGTCATTCCAGCTCATACAATTCACCTCCTTATTTTTGTATTATCTCTTCAGATTTTGCAGAATGCAGAAGTTCCATATGCATTTCCTGGTGGGTTGCAGTAAGATCAGGTTTCTTTTGTTGTTTTTTTAAACCAATGTCATTTTCTGCTGGCCTACGAGTCATGGTGTCTTCTTCTTACATTAGTTAACAGTAACAAATAACATTCTCTCTCTGACAATGGAAGCAAAGTAGAATCTTTTTTTCTGTTCGTAATTAGAAAAAAAATGTTCAGGTTTTGTCTGTTTGTTTGTTTCATGCTAGGCTTAAATAGGTCATTTTAATGCTGATGTCAGCATATGAATTACTTAGAATAAATATACAATTCAGGATCACTCTCAGTGTTATGAATCTATTCCAAAAAACTTGACAAAAGGTTATGTTGTTCTGCTTGGTCACTATGTTTGCCATAAATCAAAGCATGCAATTGCATGTTCCATAACAACAGTCAGAAAATAAACTATTTTTCCCAAGATCACAAGTGGAATATAACTACAAACTGTTTTCCACCTTTTTTTATAATAGATAATCAATATCTTATCAAAATAAAAAGGCACATTTTGATCAAAGGCAATTGCAGCTCTGATTTAAAGTGATGGTACAGGGAGCTTTGCATAAACTAATGGGAAAAGGGAAATCTAATCTAACTTGGTCCAAGCTCCCCCTGTTTCTTCTCAGAACTTAAATGAAACTTTTCTTTTATGCCACTAGAAAACAATTCAATCCTAATGTCTACAAGAAGTTCTTGTGAGTACTTCACTTTTTACAAGACTTATATTTGTATTTTGTATAGACATTGGTCCAAAGCCTTCTCAAACTGGGCAAACAGACTTGGATAAGTAAGTTCCAATGCTCATGAAAGGCTCAGATCACCAGCATTCAAATATCCTGAGTCTACTTGTTCCTTTAGAAATGTGCTCTTTTTAGAAATGTACTTTTATTTTTTTTTCCTTTAGAAATGTACTTTTCATTCATGTATGCACATTTTCAAGATTATCCAGTTTTGTTCTTCACAGGCTGTGAACCAGGCTGATGGAATCAGGGCATTCAGCTCTTCAGTAGTTAGCAGTGGTTCAGGTCTACTGAAGATCAGGGAGCACAAGCAGATTTTTCTTTGTTATATCGATTTACTGTGAGGAGAAGGGAAGTCCATTATACGTCTAGCAGGTTATATATACCAAGTATAGCTGGAGAAAACAAGGTTAGGTTAGGTCATGAACCAAAAAAACCTAGCTTGAAATTAGACTTGAAATACAGCTGTGATAAACTATGGAGAAGAAATCTCAACACCCTTATAAAACCTCATTAAATAAGGTTTCGGTGTATGCTGATGTTGAAAAAATTGCCACAGACAGTGAAGACATAATTGTTTGTACACCCTCAAATTGGCTTTTCTCAGTGGAGAAGATGTAGTGTGGAAGCTAACTGGAAAAGTTCATTTTCTATTGGACTGACTATTGCAGCTTGGACTGTGAACTGTAATAGCTCAGCCTAGACTCACACATTTTGCACAAACAAGATGAATGATGCAAAGATTTCCAAAGTTCTCCATAGAAACAGATCAAATTACCTGTCTGTATTCCTTTTCCCCCTTCAGGTGCTCCATCAGTCTTTGTATATTGGAAAATGAAAGCCTATGAAACTACTGACAGAGCACTAGAAGAATTCCTGAGACAGTGAAAGTAAAAATGAAGTTTCAACCCAGTACAGGAATAATTCTTCATTGCTTTTCTTACCCATGTACTCACAGTGAAAAAGGTTCTTCTATTTTCACTAAGACTGAATATTAATAAATAAATATGCATTTCTGGGCCATCCCATCTTGTACCACATGACTCGTATGGGCTGGTTTTCATTGTTTAATGCTTGTGAATATTTTTCTGATGCTCCTTGTTTTATCTGATTACATAAGCAGGAGGGAAAAGTAAGAAATATTTTCTATTAAAACCTTCACATGTTGGGTATCCCCTGAGGATTGTTTTGGAGATAATCAGTTGTTACAGAACTTTGTTTCCTAAGCAAATGATGTAAACTCCATATGCATGAATTCCTTGTTAGTTTGCAGGAACAGACCCTTTAAACTATTGCAAGAAAAAGCTTTTTCTATTTAATTAGGAAACCATGAAAATATGAGGCAGTCCTCCAGGAAAAAATAATTGCACAAAGCAAGGGAATTGTTTAACTGGGGTGATTATCAGGCTGCTGAATATGAGGAAAGTCACAAATTCAGTGCAGGAGATATTCCTTTGGTGCTATAAATACATTTTTAAAAATGTTTATCCTGTAGCAATGCAGTGTGTTATCTCCTTTTTAAAAAAACTTCCATTTCTCTGTGGAAAACTTTGAAAAGCTTTGTATTCCAAAACAGTTCTGCTTTCACATAATATTTGATGCAAAACTATTTTAATAGGACATTGTAGGTAGGCAAATGTATAGCAGGTATAGAAGTCTTTTGTTTATCTAATCCTATTCTATTTATCTAATTTATAGATATATCTATCTTTATAGAGCATTTTCTTTGAACTTTCAGGAAATGCCCTCTTTAAGATTCAGCATATAACTTGCAGATTCTTGAAAATGGTACATATTGTTTACAGGAGGAAAAAAAAAAGTGTTATTATTTCATTACTTTATCTTGGTATGTTACTATGGTTCTACAATACCAATTTATTCTGATTCTAAAATGAAACAAGATACGAATCTTAACTCTTCAATCATCAGTAATGACATAATGTCTTACTTCTGTGAACTACATGTGGGGTACATCAAGGAAATTCTGATGAGTTGTACCAAAATCTCACAGGAAAATTTATATTTATACATAAAGGCAAATCTCTTCTCACCATCCTTCATCCCATTAGTTGGACTAGTAAAAAGAAAATGAAGTGAAGCACTTTCCTAGTTCAACAAGTGGTTGCAAGGACCTTCTCCACCAGAGCAGAATCTTTTCTGCTTCCTCAAAAAACAAATAATATACTATACTTCTGCTTAGCTCCATGTTGTACTGGGCTCTGACAGTATGACCAGCATCCCTTCTAATCCACCCCATCATGAGGCACACATGGGGCAGCTCTCTACCCAAAGCTCTCTGCAATTCTTCAGACAGAAGCCCTTGTTACTCTTGGGCACGCTGTGGCATCAGAGGGCTAACTTGGGAGGGGTGACTAGGAAAAAATACATTGCTTAAAGATGAGAGCTAATAATCCAGCTGAAAAGTAACATGACCACAGAAACTGAACTGAAAATCTGACACAGACCTGTTGGATCCATGCCCAAATCCAGCTTCCACTCTGGGATCTGACCAATTTACTGTAAAACTAAAATATTAGGCTAGTGTGTGCAATCAGTCATCTGTAGGTACATAGTCCACAGCTCTACAAATAATTTTTGCCTCAAAAGATGATTTTTCAAATACCTTTAACACAGTCAAATCAAGGTTAATTTCCATTATCATTAGGACAACCACTTAGTCCTCAGTGGGGTCCACATTATTTTCATGCTAAATTTCACATTACAGACTTAATCTTTTACATCTCTAGGGCTGGTCAAGGAAAGGTCAGTCACAGCAATTCTGATGTGAAAGGCAAAAAGTATTCTTAATGGTCTTGTGTTCCAGAATCCCTGAGCAGCAAAGAAGCTGCAACTTTTCAGCAAATTCACCAGTACACTGATGTAGGAGAGGAAGGTTTTATCCTCCTCAATAATTCTTCCTTAGGAGTGTGACAATCTGAGAAATACAGTGTTACAGGAAATCTTCTAGCCACAAAAGGCAGCTGGCAGCCCTCCTAAACTTAGTCCATCTTATTTCATGTACATTATTGTGGACACTAGCATGAAAATGTTGGTTTATTTGCCCTAGTTAGTACCGAGTGGTACTCACCTATTTCAAATTTATTATAAGTACTTATTATAAATGTGTTATTATAACATTACCACAGACATAAACCAGGACATCATAAAACAGATAAAAACTCAGCTGCTACAATGTTTGAACAGCTGGAATACATTCTCATTCTCTAACAGTATCTAATGATGGGGGGGGGGATAAATGCAGTATTAAAAATAGGAGGAAAAAGGAAATGTACTATATGGGGAAGGCAACCATGAATCATTTTCTCAGCAAAACCTTGCTAGAACATTTATGCCTTATGCTTAACACTTATGATAGAACATTTTCATCAACACATGTAAATATAAGATAAGGATTTTTGTCTGAAATGGGAGCATCACTGTTACCATGAAAAATTTTAATTAGCTGAACTGATTAGTATATATTTGTTACTGTGATAGTGTCTTCTGTATCCATGAGGCTATTTGGGTTTTTTTAAGTGTCAGACCTCTGGAGATAGAAGACAGTCTCTACTTCCCTGTAAGACACAATACAAATGCATCTTAACCTGGAAGTAAGGTGTAAAGAGGAAAAAAGAATGTATATCTAGTATAAAACAGATTTCACACTTGTAGAGCACAAACTGTCTTTCTGCCCCATCTTTATATAGTACCTTGTACCATCGAGTCTGCTCCAATAACGTCCTTCGTTTCTATTGCTGTGTGAATAAGTAGCAACAACAGCCAAAATGTTTTACAACTACCCTGCACCTGTTTCATGACAGAGGTTATAGAACAATTTGTAGAGATAGAAGTGGCATCAGACAGGGTTTAGAATTATTATGAACATCAGAAATTAAGAGTCACTGTGCTGGAGTTCAGCTTTAGAAATACCAGCCAGCACTAGTAACTGGTGTCAGCAGTTCTATAATATCCATAAATATCTCTCTCTATGTGTGTGTGCACCCAAAGATATATCTATATAGATATCTATAAATATATAGATATATCTCCTGTAGAGACATACTCAGGAACAGCTGCTAAGTAAAGGGGTAAGCTTAACAGGAGCAGAACAAGCACTCATCCCTCTTATGTCAAAATAATGTACCTTCTACTACATTCTCCTTGTAAAGTATTTTATAAAGCAGATATTTGGGACTTTGAAGCATTTGCCAAAACTCTTTTGACATTTTGATTCCTATGTTGCTTAGCTCACCCTAGGCTGGGTATAAACCATAACATAATTTCTTAAATTAGCCTGACATATGGCACTCCATTGTTTCTGGTTACTACCACCACAAAAAGACATCAACTGCTTTGAGGTTTTAATACACAAATATCAAAATTGCCTGTACTTTGCACAGGGTTTGTGACCTCATCTGACCCTAAAGCATGTAAAGCCCTGAGATTCTGATGGGCATATCTACCTGTGTTGTGCCAGCCTTCTCTGCTACACCTCAATGAGGAGCACTAACCCGAAGAATAAATCTGTGCTTGTTGTTATATTGTGTTTACTCTGTACACAAGAAAGCTCAGAACGTTTTGTTTCCACCAGCAGTCCACCTGTTCTCTTTGGAGAGCACATCTTGAGCCATAAATGCATTCAGAGGACTAATAATGATACATCAACAAACAGCCTAGTTAATAAGCCACAGATTTACAAGTGAATATGTCCTGCATTTGTATGATCTTTCACCATTTCAGTTATCCAGTTTTTCCAGTTTATTCAGAGTTAGGGAAAACAGCTCTGTGAGCAGAAAACAAACAAACAAACAACCTTTGTTTCTTGTGTCTGCCTCACCTTTTCTTGCATTTGATGTCTATGTCATCTGTTCCTGAAGCTTATCTCAAGTATTCATTAAAGCAGCTTCTTATGCTAATTCTCTGCATCTAATAACATTAGACTTCCCTTCATCCAGGACAGATGTGTATTGAATTTCTGTTTCATCACCTGTTTTCAGGAAAATAACAGTCTTTTAATGCCTTTCGAAAGCTCTTTTCTTCTGATTAATTTTCTTGAAATAGTTGACTGGGTTTCAGACTTGTTGAGTGGGGTAAACAGACAGATATGGTCATATAGGAATCATGTAAGAAATTGAGCTAAAAATTGAAATCAGATAGGAGGCATGTATTTAGGCAGGAGTAGACAACAACACTGAGGCCATTAAAAAGTCATACGTGTATCTCTGTTATTAATGATCAACAAATCAGAGTCCTGCTCCCCTCCCACAGTGTTACCATTGACATCTGCTGCTCAGCAGCTTAGCATATTAAAGTCTGAGTGCCATTTTTGGACGAACTGATTTCCAGAAGGAGGGGTGAACCTTGGGTGAAACAAAGCAAAATGTTTTCCATTGCCAAAACTCAGAACAGAATTTAATGTAATTAACGAGCAATATAATCTGGTGTGTACAGCTCAGGAGGAGATCTTCCTCCTACTTGTTGGCTGGACTATCTATTTGTATTACAAGGTTTGCAAGAGGTACTGTCTTCTCGTATGTGTTGGCAAAGTGCAAAGCACTGAGATGCCTGACTTTATCTGGGGATGAATGATATCAAAAGATAAGTATGTTCTTTTTGTAATACTAAAATTCTCCTTTTCTAGCATCTGTTTGACCCACGGAGATCTGTGGGGCAGCGTACAGCTGTATCAGGGCTTGAGTACCAAATGTCTCTTGCTGTCCCTGGACAATACCACTGATTCCACCACTACTGCACCTTCTCATCTTCTCCCATATTATTTCCTGACTTTTCATATTGCATTGTTTTTCCATATCCGACTATTTAAAAGCATTCATGTTTATCATATTTACCCACACTTGGAACCTACCCCAGACTGGTATTCAGGATACCTCTGCCCCCTTCACACCCCTGCTATGGCCACCAGTGGTGTGCTAAGGGAATCTGTCAAAGGCTCCCAGAGGGGAAAGGCGTAGCCTGTCACTGTTTAGGGCCAGTACTGGCACTATAAATCCTCAAGAATTTCACACTCTTCTAAAAAGTGAGATGCTTATGATAAGAAGTCACTGGGAAGATATATATGCTATCAACCTTATAGAAACTTGGATAGTATAATATGAAATTTGATTCTTTGTTAGTAGCTATATGGCAGGTGCTACATTAATAGTAGACATCCTCAGTGATGATGTGCAAACAGGGAAGTAGATATGACTATTATAAATTTCAATCTCTATAGTAAACTAAGAGGAAGCAACTCAAACATACCTAGGGAGAAAAGGCAAAAATCTGATACACTTCCCATGTCTTTTTCCAAGGTGCTGACGTTCTGATTTTAAGCCACAGAGGAAAAGGAGAGAATTAGGTATCATTAATTGAGTGGCATTTTAAACAAAATGTGTAATTATCTGTTATTTTCATTCCTTTTCTCTGTTTCATGAATGTGATTTCTCTGATATCAAAGCATAGAGATCTAAATAAGGAATACTGAATTTATTCAGAGAAGTCACCTTTGGAGCTTACTAACACCACAAGAAATTGCTGCTGTGTAGATTTACAGGGCTTTCATTTTCTTTGTATTAGTTTTTATTTTATTTTTACCCTAGTTCACAAATATAAAACTTTCAAGGAACAGGGTCATGAGGTCTATGTGAAATGTAGGCTCAACAATTGCCTTTAGTTCCTCATCCCTCTGTAGGCAGCAAATGAATAAGCTATGAGGAG
Source organism: Chloroceryle amazona (assembly GCA_027560015.1). NCBI lineage: Eukaryota > Metazoa > Chordata > Aves > Coraciiformes > Cerylidae > Chloroceryle > Chloroceryle amazona. The sequence continues at coordinate 30,493 of JANHFX010008020.1, forward strand.
ATAACGTTCAAACCTTGAAAATGATACAAGTCATTTGACAATGCAAATATTAGCAGATAAGAAGGAAACCCAGGTGTAAAGATGAGTTAAAGTGCAAATAACTCAATAAAATAATTTATTAAGTAAAATATTAACTCTCATTTCTGAGATGAAAGAAAGATAAGGGAAAAGTACCCCCTAAAAATTCTGTAAGCCATGCCTACTCCTCTTTCTGTTGAATTCCACTACTTAGTCTTCACATATATTATAGAATGTCTGTAAAGATTTGGAGAGCACAGCAATCACACTATGCATGAGACCTGGCATATATAAATGATGCATTTGCCACTAGGGCTACAGCTCATCTCCATAATCCTCATAAATTTGGGGAAGAAAGAGCAAGAGATGCTCTATCTGATGTAAATTGGGAAAGATCTATTAATGTCAGTGGTGCTGGGCTGATTTACACCATCTGAGGAAGCAGACTTGTTTAGTCATTGACTACATACTGCCACTAGTGAACAGAAAGAGCCAAACAAACTGCAGCTAGGACTCACCACAATTCATTGGATTCCTTAAGAAGTCATTATTCTAGGTACTTAGTTCCACTACAGATAAATTTAGAGATAGATTTATGTATGAAATGCCAGCAAGCTTCAGATATGTAGGTATAGGTAGCTATTTAGACAACATTTCTTCATTCTAATCTTAGCTACACTACTGGAAATCCAGCTGAATTTGGCTGACATTTACACTATATTTTAGCCATGGTGATGCAGCACCCCCATCATGCCTGCTTTTCCTGCAAGAGTAATGTATTGGAGACACATCAGGTTACCAGTACAGGGAAGAGTTTGCCATTATGTTCGCTCTCAATGTTCAGGGAAGCTCAAAGTATGCTCCATTGCCTTCAACTCACTTCTTCAGATACATAGCCCACGCTTTCGAAAGAAAATCTTCCTGGTTTTTATTTGCCTCAGTTTCACTGACATCTCCAAGTACCCATGGGTATCACATCCATTGCCTTCCTAACCTTTCTGCAGGCTATAATCATCTCCTAAAATACAAGAAATTATACAGAGGATACCTCACAACAGTGACTGTTACCAAATCAGTGAAGACTTTGAGTCACACCAAATTTTACCATTTCAGCAGATAGTTACAAAATGAACTGCACATATTTATGTAACCACAGTAACATCACTTAAAGATTTCAGGGAAATTATCTGTTTATATTTTCTAGGTAACCCGTTGGGATTTTTTTCTGGCTGGCTACTGATTCTTTCAAAGTATTAAGCCAGCTTTTGGCTCCACAAAATGTTTAGTTTCTAAGTCACTAAATATCATTAAATCCTTACTATTTAACTCTTCCAAAGTCTTGATTTTATCAGCCATATTTGCTTGTTCATAAGTGTTTATAGGTTATATTTCTGAATTCAGGCACATATTAGACCTAAGCCACAACCCAAGCAGACCCCTAGTTACCTGTCAAAGCTAGTATATTATGTCTGACATATAAGTTTCACACTTTCTATCCACCTATCTCATTTCTGCTTGGTTAAGCAAACATTTGAGTGTGTAATGGAGTGTGCTGAAGTGTCAGAACTATTGAGGGTTACATATGTAAAGTACACCACCTGATACAGCCCTTTCTTCCTACAAGGAAAACCATATTGCAGTCTACATATGAACTAAGATTTCCTGCATCACCCCAGTCCTGGTTCATGTCTTCTCTGGGCTTAAGAGAAGACTCTCATAATTTAGGACACAGCAGAGCCAGTGGACCAGCAGCTACACATCCATTTAGCTTACTGTACTGTTTCCTTTCCACAAAAACAGTTTTCCACAGGAACCTGCCTACCGTAAATCCACCTGTGACGGTCTTCACATCTTGCATGGCACCGATACCTATCAAGACTTGAAAGTTATATGGGAAAGATGAATTACTGACTGACTTTCCAGTAAGCAAACAAGAGCTGATTGATTTTCACATTTTCCACCTTTTCTTTGTAAGCTATGGCTCTTTGGAGTTTAAAACTGAAATTCATTATTTATTTGATATCTGTCATCCTCACCGTAGAGACTTTCCCTCTTGTCCCACAAACATGCATTGCTTTCAGGACTTGCAACCAAGCATTTAGCCTTCTCTCCAGTATCTTCAACCAGGAATTTGTCTCAGGTATCAATAATAGATATCGAGACTAGAAACATCCATGCTGTTTTTCAGGGCTTTACATACAAATCATCCTGAGGAGAGACCTTCCATTGGTACTTACCAACTATATATTTATATATATATACCAACACCTGAATCCCTTTAATAATTGCCTTTAACTCTTAAACAGCTGAAAGTGCTATGATCTGTTAGGAAACTTCTGACCTATATAGATATTACTACATTAATTTTAACAAATCTCAAAGAAAATTTAGATAGATATGGTAAGAAATAAATGTCAATTTTCACAGTTGAGGAGAATAAGAATAAGAATAAGAATAAGAATAGGAAAGTGACCTGATGTGGTATAGTTTATTCAGGCAATTTATTATGCCAAGAACAGTTCCAATGTATTTAATTAGTGAAGCCCATAAAAGATGTCTAAATAAATTTGTTTAAATTGATTTGTTACATGCCTGGTTTATCAAGAACAATCTGATGGAATGCTATTGTTAAATTAATAATACTAAAAAATAAACAAATGCAAACCAAATTTGGTTAGCTGATTGGAAATTTTACGCATTCTATAAAGGGGAACTGCTCACAAAGACACAAATTCTCTTGTCTGCAAATAGAAGCTTTAAAGGGAAAATTAGGTGTATACTTTGTAAAATAAATATATATATACTTAAATAAATGGCATGGGGACAGAATGCAATATAGTAGAAAAGATATTGTTCTCTAAGGCTGAAAAAATCTGTCCTGCACAGTCAGTCATTAAAGAGAAGTTCAGTATATATAAACCCCATATTCTTGCCAGCAGATCAAAGGCAATGTGGTGAACGCAGAATTGCCTACCTACTTTAACTTCATACAAATGAGCCAAGTGCCCTTGGCAAAGAATGCAAAGTCATACTGTCAGAATGCAGATTTAATACTGCTTGAACCAGGTGTTCTATTGAAGCTGCAGTGAAGAGTCTGCAGGGACAGAAAACTCTGATGAACAATATTTCAAACAAGTAGTATGTATTGTTTGTCCAGTAAATTGCTTTGCTACTGTGATGAGGAAAGACCAAACAGAACACCCCTCAAAAAAATAGTTTAAGAAAGGCACGGAAAACATCTATTTCCAGGGAGCTAGGGGACATAATTCATTGCCCTGGTTTGAGTGAGAACAGAACTAATTCTGTTCTGTGATTTTACTTTTCAGCTCAGCTCTTCTGACTGACTGCACTTTCTGAAGTTAAGTGTGTTTGTGTAGACAGTGTCTGCTTCTAGCGGTGACACCTGATGTTTAGAGCTAGTACCAAAGACTGGTGTGCAGACCAAGGTCACTGCTAGGTCTTGTGTGCCACATTGGGAGTGCAGAAAGTAAAAAGCTGCACCTGCTGGGAGGAGCAGACAGGACAGGTGACCCTAAAGTGACCAACAAGGTATTCCATCCCATATGTGTCATATTTGGTATAAAGCTGAGAGATCACAACGGTCTGCCTTTGATCCTGATTTGTGTGTTCCTGAATCCAGAACCAAAATCCAGCTCCTGAACCCAGTTCCCATCTGCCACTGGGCCCAGTCTGGGACTTCCCCAGTGCCTGCTCCACAGCATCAGTGGTGATGGTGACACAATTACCATCAGGGGGGTTGGGTTTGATACTGGTTTTATATATATTTGTCTATATTCCATTTTTATTATTATTATTTTCATTTTTATTAAATCTGTTATAGTTTCCTTTCCCAATTGATAAGTCTCTCTCTTATTCCTTTCCTCTTCCCCTTTGGGAACGAAGAGGGGTTAACAGAGAACATCTGTAACAGGTCTAGCAGACTGCCCTGACCCTAAACCTTGACATTCATTGAAATTTTGCTTCTGAGAAATTCTTAGTTGGAAGAAATACCAAGTAACCAAGAGAGTCTTTTTTGCCACTTTCTCATCATTATGTAAAGTTATAAGACCTAAAAAGTGGCAATTATAAAATAAATAAATAAGCATATACAGCGTTTTGTCTCTAATTCAAGACAAATCTCATTCATATTTTTAGTACTCTCAAGAAATGCAATGATTTTAAATAAGTCATTCGATGAAAATGGTAATACCCTTTTTGCTTTTATCATCTTGCAACATACAGATGACCACTGTTACTACTATTAGACATAAAGCCAGGTAAATGTGCTTAAAATGTTATAAACAGAAATTATTTGAGTGATGGATTGTAAGAAATGCATTGAGCAAATGTAAAGCAAGAACAAGCACCATAACTTTTTCCTTGATGGAGATTGCTTTGATTTGGATTTAATTTACTCAGAAACAGAACAATTCATTTACACTTGCTAATTATAATTTTCAAACAGCTTTAGCAAAATAGATATTTAACTTTTTATCTTAAGAAAACAAAATCTGAATTTATCTTTTGAGAAGACTCTGAATGTCTTCTGAGGGTTATCTTCACATGTTTTACCAGGAATTTCTGTACATAACTTCTGGGTTATCTGTCATAACACATACACACACAAAAAAAGCGAATGAACAAAATAAAATTAAAAAAAAAAAAGCATGGAATCCAAATCCAGAAAACATAACCTATGACTAAATAACAGTACAGATTGTACATGTGCATATATCAAAAAAGGAAAATTGTCTTTGAGCTTTCTTGTTTCCAACAGCTTCCCTTCTCTGCCACCCACAGTGCACTCATTTTCCTTCAAATCCCTCATGCCTCACGGCTGAAATGACCTCAGGTCCTTGGACTTTTCTGATGACCTGTAATGGGGACAAGACTTTTACAGGGATTAAAGTTATCTGAGGTGCAGGCTGTACAAGAGAATATATAGCAATTTCCATAAAATTAAAAATATTAATCCCTGCAAGCATTCAAAACTGCCTATCACATGATTGTTGGTCCTAGTATTTTCACATGAACTCTTTAATATACCGTAATTGCTTACATTGTTATTGTAGAAATAAAACTAAACAGATAAGACAAATACTTCTCTTTTTGCTTTGGTAACAACTATACAAAATCACTATCAGTGCCTAGATCACTCTATTGCTGTGAAGCATTTTAATAAGTGAAATAATGATATGGGATATAAATAGTCTTTAATTATCTCTATAATTAATTTGCTGCCCCATAAACTGTGATAGCCTTTTACACTGATCAATTACCTCAGTACTACTATGAGTGGCTGTACCTATTTTCAAAAGTCAAGGTGCAAAGCTATTATAGAAAGATTCAAGGAGCAGGTACAAGTAAACTTGGTAGTTGAGAAGAAAAAGCCCTGACTAAACCCTCAGCTGATTTATTTTCACAGTATTTTTTACTGCCTCCACCCATAAGAAAAACTGGACTGTCACTATGTGTATGCATGAAGCTCAGCATCACTCACATTTCTGCAGAAACATTGCACACATTTTCTCCCTGCTATTTCAGGACAGTCAGAAAACAAGTGAAAGGTTTGAAAATGTAAGCTTCAATTAAGGGTACTTCAAACTTTTGAAATTACTTCTTTAGATTTTTTTCCAAAGTTTTCACTTGTCAGATGTGACTTCATATGTAGTACATATATATAATACATATTTATGGTAAAGCAAGTATCTATAATGTATAGACAGTGCATTTATTGGGAGAATCCTGCAGAAATTAAAAGCTTTGTCACTGGCCAGTGTAAAATTGGTATTTCATCCTGTATATTTCATTCTGACATTGAACACCTGACCTTCTATGTTTTAAAATTTCAAATGCAAGATTTGAATGACCTCAATTAATCCCATAACTTAAAAGAATACAAGTCTTTTAGCCTAGTCTAACTCCCAACATTTTCTATTAATATTATCAAAAAATGTGTTGATTGTAGGATGTTATTTCAAGAACATCTACTTTAGTAGATGTTCAGATAGTTCTGAAATTACTGCAAACAGCCTGAAAGAAAAGAGGTTTTTTTCCGATACACTTTAAAGATAGTAAAACACTTGTGCTCACTCATTTAGACAGAAGAAGCAACTGTAGGACCTACAAGCAGCTGCACAAAGTTATCTTAGCGTGTCTAGTATGTATTGTGACAAATGTTTCATGTCACTCAATTAAAAATATAAAATAAACCAAAGAAAACCATTTTTCAAATAAAAAATATCTGATGTATTTTGTTATTTTAAAAATTTTATTCAACACTATATTCAATATTCTTAAAGAAAGATTTGAGACAATCTTGACTATTTTTACAGCTTCATTATAAGGCTACACTAACTCAGACTGTTAAAACCAACACATCCAGTAGTTAGTGAAATAATAATATAAGAACATCATAAAGGACCTACCATGTCTGACCAAACATCCCTATAAGCCTAAGTTTCTGCCTAGGATAGTGTCTGAAGATATTCTTGCTAAAGAAAACCCTCAAGACTGGGTTGTCCTGGGGTCCCTTCTCCCCAGCATCTTGTGTATGATGCATGCTAAAGGTATATCCCTGCTTAGTTCTTTTTCCATCCATTTATAGATGAATAGTCAAAGAATTTGACTACTCCTCTATCAAACCACCTATCTGCTGCCACAACCTTCTCTGGGCAACAATTTCCAGATGTTATAACCCCAGAAACTACTTTTTAATAGTAGATTTTATCTGATAGGATTCTTCTGGAACAAAGACAGATTTTAAAAGTCTAAAAATTGGAACTGCACATGGAAATCCTGAGCATTTTTACTGCCATGGTTCAGCTGCCCAAAGGTTTTATACTTTCCTTGATAATTTTATGTTTGTTGTTATTTTGGAGTTTAAGTTTTATTGTTGTATGACAGTTGTAATTTGACAGTTCTTATGCTATAAGTATTTTAGAAAAGTGAAAATCATGAGAAACCAGAAATGTCACCAAGATAATACTAATATAAAATTGGTACAAATAGTGGCAAGATATCCCAGAGACACCTTCAGACAATAACACAACTGCAGACAAAATAGCTTTCAAGGCAAACAATAGCACTTATCATTCATAAGGAGTTAATAAAAGTGGGAGTGACTGAGATGACGACGATGAAAAAGATTGCATTCAGAATGCAAAAATCCTATTTTCTTTTTTTCCTATAACTGAATTAAAGAAGGGGAAAAAAAAGAAAAAAAAACGGAGCAAGCTTTGTCATAACAGAAAAATAAGTAAGGTAACAATGACATGGTATTGACTTACAGAAAACACAGGTATTTTCAGAGGTCTGTAATATGATTTCTTATGAAAACTAAAATCATCTAGAATTCACTTGATCTGAGTTTTCTTTGCAATGAAACCGAGGTGAGATTTAGTGAAAAGTATATGTGGATTTGTGAAGCTACTAAGTAAACATGGAATTTCATTTGGGTTGGTAGTTACAATGCAAAATCATAAGAGGAGTTTAGATTGGTTTGAGTTCTGAGCGTCAATCCAATTGCAGTAAAATGATCATGCCAACTTCTGAGTACTAAAGTCATGGTCTCAACTAAATTCTAATTATATTTTTATTTATTTTTGAGAATTGCACTTTTTAGCAGATAATTGCTTGAAAATTATATTGTCAGCCTAGCATGTTGGTCCAAGTTCATCTCAATACAGTTGGCAGCATAAGCAATCCTGGAAAACAAATCTTGTTAAACTGCAAGATGGCTTATATATATCTGATAGATTTCACAGTGATGTGTAGCTCACACCACTCAAGAAAAAAGGACTCATTTCCTGAAATTCCCTATGCCACTTGATAATCTCATCAAAGCAATCATATTAGAGGTGAAAATTCGTATCTTTAACCAAATGGTACCATTTTTTGTTTTCATAGGCTTAACTAGGATAATAGAGAAAGGAATAAAGTGAACACTGGTTTCATTGACAACACACAGCCAGCAAAATCTGGAGGCTTTCACAGCTGATGGCATCTTGCATAACAAAACTGAATTATTTAATTGCACATCATTTTAAAATACTTATATTAGCACACTTGGAGTGAGATTCTTCCCCCTTTCACTGTCTTAAATAACTTGTTAAGATAAAGGTTTTCCTATGAAATCTGGAGGAACAGGCCAGCAACATCCTATAGAAGTTCAGAATGGAGACATACCTCTGAGAAGAAGGTCCATTTTGTCTGGAGTAGTTTACTTCTTTGCAAGTCTATCTTCTGTTCCTATTTGATTTACAGCCTTTGTGGAACAATCAGTCTGAACAGACTGTGGATACTGTAATGCTTACATTATAGACACAGCGCCTCTGCAAATACTCAGGACTAGATACTTCACAGCCAAGGACTTGGTGCCAGAAATGTCCTTCACAGTTTTACTACTAATTTATTCCCCAAAATAAATGACTTAATGTTATTAGTTTTCTTAACTACCACTCCACTTAAAGCCATATCCCATTAAAAAGAGAACCATCTTTCTTATCATCTGGCTGCTTAAGCAAAATTTTGATAATCAGAGACCCAGCTGTAAACCTTTTTTCTGTTTGTGTTTCTTGTAAAACATCTGACATAATTTTTGTAAGGTTGTGCAACGTTGTAATTCAATATTTGCAGGCTGTATTGCCTCATAATTGCAGTCCAACAGTGCCATCCTCTGCTTCATCCAAAAAACATTTCCCTATAACTCCAAAGATTATCTCAAGGAATTCTTATAAATAAATTATGGTTTCACACTGTAAGCTTACTCACAGTATAAAAAACTATTAGTAAGAAAGATATCAAATTAACTCTCCAGAATGTTTCTGTACTATTTATTTGACCTTTAAAGAACCCAACTATGGACCAGAGGCTTATTTTCCATAATGCCTAGACAGTTAAAGAGAACACCAAAAAGCTTCTAATTCAAAATTAAGACAAAAGAGAACATATTGACACAAAGATAAAAGAATACACAGAAAGAGATTCATGGGCTAATCAGAAATCATGGCATAAAAACTGAATAACCCAGTATTTGTCTTCAGTGGTCTGAAAATACCCTGTCACAGGTTTTTCAGGGAGTAATACTAAAAAAGATTCTTACACATTCCTATATTTTAAATGTGAATGGAAAGAAACCTTGAGGGCACTTGCAATGAAGCATAAAGAATGAATAAAAGCTTTGCTGGTAGTTTTGGGTTTGTGCCTGGGTGATGTGGTAGATGGGGAGGAGGCTACTGGCTTGGCTCTTGTAAGAAGCTTTGAAATGCTCCCTCATCTCCAAGTCAGACCTGCCTTTGGCCAAGGCCAAGCGAATCAGCACCTTTTCAGTAACATTTTTTCATAGGAAAACCTTTTGGGTGAATTCCTTTGTTTTGAGAGTGGAACAGGAGAGAGACAGCTATGCAGATACAGAGGTCAGAGGGGAAGGAGTGAGGGAGGCACACTGAAACAGTCTTTCACCTTCAGCCTGTCAAGAGACAGCAGGCTGAGCCTTTGCAGCCTTCAGAGATCAATGATGGAGAAGAATACCATCTGCAACCCATGAAGGATCCCATGCTGCAGCAGGGGCCTGATCACAAAGTAGTTTGTGACTCTGAGGGGCACCCACAATGAAGCAGTGCATCTCTGGGAGGGCTACAGCCCACGGGATGGATCCACACTAGTTGGAGAAGTTCAAAGAGGACTGTCTCTTGTGTGAGGGACACCACATTGCCATAAGGATGGACTGTGAGGAATTTTCCCCCTGAGGAGAAAGGAATGGCAAGAACAACATGGAACAGACTGGGATCAGCCACAATGCCTATTCCCTACACCCCTGTGCTGATGGTGGTGAGGAGGTAGCAGAGTTGGTCCCAGGAAGAATGAATGGGTAAGGGGCACTTAAGATTCAGTTGCATTTATAATGGTCCTATTCTGATTCAGTTGGTGAATTGGTGGTAGATTTGTTTAAATTAAATTGACTTTGTTTCCCTAAGTTGAATCTGTCTTCTGCTCATGACCATAACTGGTGATTGAGCCCTTTCTGTCAAGCCATGAGCCTTTTGTCGTATTTTCTCCACCCCATCTCACCAGAGGGGGGTAGGAGTGAGCGAGCTGCTGTGTGGTTGTTTTGTCACCAGCTGGGTGGGCTTAAACTATGACACTGGTGAAGATATGGCATTTAAAAATTAGTATGAGGAGAGGAATAAAGTGCAAAAAATTGCAGATGCAATAGAAAATGAGGGATCAATGCAGACAGGCACATGTACACAAATTTATAGACGTAGGGGTTTTTCTTTTTATTTGAACCTACTTAAGTTCTCTTCCTACATTATATTGCAAGTATTTGCAGGACAGACACTTGATATCTTAGTTGCATTAATTTCATCATCTGATTTGTGCAACCTCTCATTCTTTTCCTACAAAGGTCTATGTGACACATATATAAGGAAAGGACATAAAGGGAAAACTTATCCCAGAAGAGTAGTTAAGCACCAGAAATAATGCCCATAAATGTGGTGAGATCTCTGTCCTTGGAGGTTTCTGAGACAGCTGTAAAAAACCCTGAGCTGACTTCATCCTCCAGCAGGCAGTTGGATTAAGGACCTTCTGAGATCCCTTCCCAACCCAACACTTCTGTGACTCAAGGACTCTAATATCAAATCAACCTTATAAAAGATGTTATCTGAAGTGATTTATAGGCCACTTTGTTAAGTTATTGCAATCACCTTGGTAAAAAATCGTTAAAAGGTAAGCATTTATGTGCAAAGACAGAAGACTGAGAGAGAAAATTAACAGTGTTAAAAAATCAAGTACAGAGTTAAAAGCAAGTGATATTAGAAAATCTTGTCTTTAAAGGAGATTAAATCTTCTAAAGCCAAAGTGCAGTTGGAATCAAGGGAAGAAAAGGGAACTTTGAGAACTGTACAAAATCTTCGAAAGCACTCCCCAGTTTTAAGAGTAAATTGGATTTAAGTATTTCTGTAGACTCTATTCCCTCCTCCAGGAACCTCAAAATTATTGAGTTCCTTGTCATTCATTTCAATGGTCTTTCAATAGATATACACAGTTACAGGCTGTTTCATATTAATTATTTAATCTACACTGTGCTTACAACAATGTATCATGGTATTGTTCAGGAGTAAGTTTTTTCTTGCCTTCCTCCATCATATTGCTGATACCAGGTTGGCAAATACAGGAACAGTTTAAATGACACTGACAGATTGTAAATGCACTTGGCTCATATGTCAGAAAAAAAACATACAAATTGCAGAGGAAGATTCACATTCAGGTTTCATGTGTTGGAGTATATTTTGTCGTTATTTAGGAATTTTGTTGATGAAAGTAAATAGCAATAAATGATGCTTATGCCTCTCACTTAGCTAAATGAAGCTATGGGCTACAGGTGAGGTAAACTTCTTTTAAACACAGCTTGTGTTTCTAAGCTCTTTCACATAATGCAGTCAACAGCTTAAGGTATACCATGTATTTGTTTAAAATTGATTTTATTCATTCATATTTTATTTATTTAAAAGACTTCCAAAGTGAATGACTTTTTTCCAGGTTGGAGTTCCCTTATACTTGGAGAAGATCCGCCTGATGCCATTTCTCAAAGGCAGTATTACATGACTGGACTAAAGACAGATGTTCAGTTCTGGACTCAGTAGCAATGATGGAAAGAAGAAAACTCCTCCACTTCAAACTTGGCTTACCCTTGGTCTCTTGCATGGTTATTCAGAGACATGAATCTCATACTGCCCTTGTCCTTTTCAGAGTGAGCTAAATAGAAAAGATCTGATGTTTAAACTGTTTTGAGTTAATCTGGTATATTTTGACTGACAAAGATGCAGAAGTCATGGTCAAAATGACTAAACTAACAGGATATCAAGTCACAGAGTCCCCTAGCACTGCCTGCACCTTTTCCAATCTCACAGTAATATGCCAAAGCAGGCATTTGTGCAAAGACTAATTCAGAGGAAATTTTGCTCACAGAACAGGTGCTCAGGAATATTTTCTCCAGTGATAGGAAATCTTTACAATGCTTTAGAAAAAAAAAAAAAGTTGTGGTTTGTCTTTTGGATTTTTTTTTTGTTAGTTTAAAAATCTTATTTATCTTTAGTCATCTCAATAAAAATTACTCTACACACATGATGAATAATTATATGTATTGGCTTCTGATTCATTCTTATTCACAGAGCAGATTCACAAGTTCAAGGGGTTTTCAGCAAAATAACTGATTATATAAATCCCTTTTCTTTGACATTCCTCTCAGAAAATTCTGACATTATGTGATTAACTTTAAAATTAATCATTCTAAGAAACATTTTTTAATCCTCTGCTGAAAGCTACCAAGTTACTAAGATGAACACAAACACCCAAATCATCTATATACAAAAAATATCTGCCTCATATGGTAACTTCTCATTAATATAGATTTTGATTGTACAAGTGTTTTATGTGTGCTTCTTTCTTACCAACATGGACAATTTCAAATATGATAGCATACTAGTGATTACAGTTGGTACATTATTTAGAGACATAATTTCAGGGATCTAGTAGTATAATACCATTAAACAGTAACATCATTAAATGTGAATATCTGATTATTAACTGCTTTTAAGTGTGACTATATTAAATATCACTAGAATATCTTGTTAGCATATTTATAAGACATTATTTATTCTCTTTATTAGCAATTATATTTCAAAATTACTTTACCTTTTATATTACCCACTATGTAAACTAAATGTCACCCATCAATTCAGCATCAGAAAATGGCTCTCAGAGACATTCAGTGCAGCTGCTCAAACAGCTTGTTATAGCTCGTTTATGATTAAAATGTTCAGGTTATTTTACTGAAACTGTGTTTCTATCTTCAACAACCAAAACTGTATTCAATAAAAGCATGCACAAATAGATCTGCAGGAAGCTATGCAGAGAAATATCAGGGTCCAGAACTTGGGCTTTATGCCAAAATAATATCCTAACCTTAGCTGAGGCAGTTTAGGTATTTTACTAGTTCATGAAGGAGTAGTGAGATGCTTGTGAATGAAGGTGATCTACTGCCTTGGTTTTTTCTCCATTTATCTGCTCCTAGAATATATTCTCAGCAATTATCATTTGAATAAGCAGGACAGATTTACTTATTTACTTTCTGACATCTCAACAAACAAATGGTAAATAACATATCCAAATCAGCTGCACTGTAGCGTGTGGGCAAGGATTTCCAAAAGTATAGTATACTGTTATATTTTCAAGTTTGTTCATTGATTCCAATAGTACTTGTGTTCTGTGATTGCTAAATTCTTTTGAAAACCCAGCTGGTAATGCTCTGTGAACAGTAGCCACTGTAACAAGCTTTCCAGTGAGGTAATTAGGTGTACACATACACAAGCTTTGGTCTTAAATACACAGTGAACTATAGGATGGCCAAGAGTTCTTCCTTACACTTCCTAATCTCACTTCCCAATAATTAGTTTATTGCTGTATGGTACACTAGAAGATAAAAAAAATTGTTCAAAAGACTGCCTGACAAACTCAGTCTGACCAATACAAATGTGTATATTCCATAGTTTTCTAACCCATACTTTTCAAAAAGGCTCAATGGAGTAGTGAAGGAGAATGATTTCAAACCACAATGATTTTCTGGCAAGTCTCAGTGGTGAGTATGATCCCCATTGACATACAGAAACAGAGGTGATTCTGCCTAACATAAAGAATAGAGAACAGCATGACTCTGCCTCTCATAGACCCCTTTCATTACATCTCTGGCAGCTTTTGGTCTGAGCCATTATTGCTGCATGTCACTGAAATCAAGGGAGAACTTCTTAACTCACGTAGCCTGGTCTAAAGGTAATAGTTAAAAAATATTGAAGTATTCATTTGGAAGATGATCTGAGTGGTTTAGAAATGACATCTTTGAGGCTTGCCATGCCCCTCATAGTTCTGGAACCCTATTATAATTTACAAGAGCAACCCAAATCTGAATACACTTCATTGATTTTATTAAAGTAGATGAGCAAGGAAATATTCATTTAAGAAAGCTAATTACCAAGCTGAAATATTAGAATTTTATTTAGCCAATTAGGGATGGAACAATGCACTAGTGAAATTAAGGTCACATTTAAAGTAGGCTCAATAAATCTAAGGCTTGAGCCACCAAAGTAGAAAAAAATGTAGGTGTTCTGAATAGTGACATTGACACTGAAATATGTCACTTTCCAAGAAGAGTCCATGCCAATGAACAGGAAGTCAAGCAAGAGTGGCAGGAGTCCTGCTTGAATGAACAAGGAATTCCTGGAAAAGCTCAAACATAAAGGGAAAGTGTGCAAGAAGGAAAAGCTGTGACAGGTGACCCAGAAGGAGTGTGGAAGCACTGTCTGAGGTTTCAGGAACATAGTTAGGAAGGTCAGGCCTATGTGGAGTGGAATCTGATGAGCGATTTGAAGAACAAGGACTTCAGCAGATACATCAGCAACAAAAGACATATCAGGGAAAACATGAGCCTGCTGCTGAATGAGTCAGGAGGCCTGGGAGAAGATGCAGAAGAAACCAAGATACTGAATATCTTATTTTCCTTTGGCTTTCAGCAGTCCCAGGTCCCTGAGACTGAAGGTAAACATCTGCCCTCAGTAAGGCAGAAACAGGTTAAGGAACATTTAAACAGAATAGACTGACACATTTGTGGGACCTAATAGGATGCATCCACAAGTGCAGATGGAGTTGGCCAATGTCACTACAAGGTCATTTTCAATTATCTTTGATATGTTGTGGTGACTGGGGAGGTTTGTGAGGACTGAAAGAATATAAATGACACTCCTATTTTCAAGAAGACAGAGGGATTACCTGGGGAGATATAGGCTGGTCAACAACACCTCAGTCCATAAGAAAGTGATGGATAAAATCCTCCTGTAAAACCTTTCCAAATATATGAAGAACAATAAAGTGATTTGGAACAGTCAGCATGGATTTATGAAAGGGAAATCATGCTTGACCAACTTGATAGCCTTCTATAATTAGATGACCAGTGGATGAAGAGAGCACAGTGGATGCTGTTTGTCTTGTCTTCGGTAATGCTTTTGACACTGTCTCCCATATCATCCCCACAGACAAACTGATGAAGTACAGCCCATATAAGTGGAAATTGAGATGGATTGATAATACAGGGAGGAGTGGTTGATATACCACATTTGCACAGCTGATTAGAAGGACCACAACAAGCTGGAGAAATGGTAATAAAGGAACCTTATGAAGCTCAAGAAAGAGAAATGTCAAGTCCTTGCCCCAGGAAGAAATAAACCCAAACACCAGCATAGCCTGGGGGCCAACTGGCTGAAAATAATTTTTCCAGAAAAGGATGTGGAGATTCTGATAGACACATAATTTAATAACACTCACCAATGTGTCTTTGTGGCAAAGAAGGCCAATGGTACCCTGGGCTGCATTAGACAAAGTGTTGCCAGCAGGTCAAGGTAGATAGATGGTCCTTTCCCTCTGCTCATCACTGGTGAGACACATCTGCAATGCTGGGTCCATCTCTGGACTCCTAAGTATGACAAATATATGGACATACTAGAGGATGTTCAATGTAGGGTTTGAGGATGATTAAGGAACTGGATCTGTCATATGAGAAGAGGCTAAGAGACATGGAACGGCTCAGCCTGGAGAAGGCTGAGGGCAATCTTATTCATGTATATAAAACTCTGATGAGGGGGAAGTAAAGAATGCAGAGCCAGACACATCTCAGTGATGCCCAGTGATAGGACAAGAGGCTGAATGAACAAACTGAAACACAGGGAATTCCATTTAAAGTTAACAAAGAAATTTCTTAGTGTGAGGATGACCAAACACTGAAAGGGGTTGCCCAGGGAGGTTGTAGAATCTCCATCTCAGCATGGAATTATAACCTAGAAATGCCTAGTACCTTACTAATGGTTATACAGCAGAGGTTGGGTTGTTGTTTTTTTTATTTTATTAGAATAAATAGAAAGTAATTTTCATAATTTTATTTGCAATTTTTCCAATCATTTTGTATTTACTGTTTACAAATTGTATTTCCTCTGCCCTTTGCCTTAAAGGAACCCTAAGAGCAATTATTTCCTTTCTGGTCTCTTCTGGTGCTCTAGAAAATGCCATCTATTATTTTCTAATCCTCACTCTGTCATTCATCCACACTACCCTGCCTGACTGGAGAGCTTTATTTTATTCCTCCCAATTGGTGTCATGATATTATTAAGGTTTTAAGCATTGCAACCATAAATAATTGCCCCAGAGTAAATGGAAGTTCTGAACATGTGAGGCTATGAGCACATTTACAAAACTTAAAATGCAATGAGTTTAAGATTTGTCTGGTTGTAGTATTGTCTTATCATAGAGCTGGCATTGGTTTTATAGCTCCCCCAAAAGTGTTCAGAGACTGTGTGGCAGCCAGTAGTAATTCAAGATTTAAAATATTCTGTAAAAAAAAACAAAACAAAACAACTTATTTTGATGGATGCTAAGATTAAAATCTGGTGTCTGTTTTGATTTTTCTTTTTTTTTATCCAGAAACACAGACATGTTCCTGACTGCCAGTTTAAAATATTTGCTTCCATTGGGCTGTCAAAGACAATTATGAATTATGCACTAGTGCACTGTTAATACATAATCTACCTATACAGGGCTGAATTTTCATGCAATGAATTATTATTTATAAAAATCCTTTTGTGTATTATTACATTCTTTCCTGGAAGATAGGGATGAAATGTTGATGTAATAGAAGACACAGACTGTAAATTAAGGAGATGTTAAAAGCATTGACAGGTATGCAAGATGATAGGTACACTTGAATCTGATACCTATTCTTTTCAAAAATGCTACTCAAGTTCACATTAAGATGATCTGGAATATGAAGCAAAATCACTTAATCTTTGTATTAGAGACAGACAGTAACCCAAAACTAATTATGAGAGTAAAATTGCTTGTGTTAGTCTTCCAGTCTTTAGACCTTGAAACTCTGTGCCAGCAAGTGATTATATTAAACCAACTCAGAAAAGTTTCTTGCTAATCTCCAGCCAGGGAAGCCAATAAAAACAGAATAATTAACCATAAACAATTTTATTTGCATGATTATATTTAAGCTTCAAATGGTCTGTTGTAAACAGCTAGCAACACATGGATGAATTTTACTTCTTAGCCCAACCCTGAAGGGCAGAACTGGCTAAGTGATTTGAACCCAGCAGACACAATGTTTCCTTCTTTTCTTCTTCTGACACTTTTTCTAAGATTTTGGGTGGCTCATTCATTGAATTTATTATAATGTTTCTATCTCAGTAGGGGGAAAGAGACAGTCAGCTTTAACAGCACATTATTCCAGGATTCTCCAGGAAGGAAACAAAGAGCTATTCATCTCTGAAAGAGTTTAGGTTTTCTAAAGAAATTTTTTTAAAAAGGTGTTCCCATGATGTAGTGGGAGGCACAAGAGACTGGCAATGACAAAATAGACACTTTAGAAAAGAAATTAGATACCTTTGTTGTCAGTACAATTGTAGGGCCTTGTAGGGCCTCATCATGATTTGAAGTAAATCATCTGTGTAAAAGAAATAGGATGAAGAATCATTTCTTCATCACTTTAAATGATCATTTTTGTCATAAACTCTGAATTAGAATTTTTCTGCCCCCAATTAAGCAAGTTTAGGTATGAAATGAGCTTTACACAATATAAAGGGTGACGATAAAAGAATTTGTGCGGCCTAAGCATGTATTCCTGTCTCAGTGTTCTTTTTCCTCTGTTCATTATATAGTTTCCTCTGATTCAGTTTCTTTTCCTTATATATATTCTTCGCTTTTTTTACACTCTTTCACCTTGTGCATCTCCCACATTACCACTAGATATGTTAAGGTGTCAAAGATCCTATTAGATTAAATGTATTTTTGTGCATAGGACTTCCAGAAAATAAAGGATGAGATACATAATTGCTCCCTACCTCCATCTAAATCCAAAATTTTACAAACTTTCCAAGTCAGTCTTAATATATGATACATGACTTCAGCTCTCACCTTTTTTCCTTAAAATGAACCTAAACTGTGTCAGAAGATGCCTAAAATTGAGCCCTTTATGCCTTTAACAGGGCCTACAAAAGGGTTTTATCAGCTTCCTTGGCTAGTTTTGCCTTAAAAGCAGTTGTCTCATCCAAGTTTTGCTTTTAATTTTTTCCATCAATTCAATCAAGCGAGTCAAAATGAAACTCAAAGAGTTTGAACCAAAGTTAAAAATAATCCATCATAATTCCACTGTTCTAGTCAAAATTACTACATAGCCCCCACTGGAGTATAAGTCTGATTTGTTATGACAAAAGGAGGTTGCATTAAGTGTCATTTAAAGTTATGGGAGACCCATTTTTAAGTTTTGAAGTATTATTTTACACTTTTTGGAGGGAGGGCAAGGAAGAATGCAAATTGCTGTGATTCAGCTGAGGAGCTAAAGGTAAAATGCAAATTTTATCCAAGCTTA
Organism: Chloroceryle amazona; assembly: GCA_027560015.1. NCBI lineage: Eukaryota > Metazoa > Chordata > Aves > Coraciiformes > Cerylidae > Chloroceryle > Chloroceryle amazona. The sequence continues at coordinate 48,983 of JANHFX010008020.1, forward strand.
GCTCTGTGATTTTAATTATTCCACTTTCTCTTTTTTACTTCTCCAAAGCTTAGGTAATTTTGGACATTTTTAAAAACACACTGTGGATCACCTATAAAATGGGTTTGTTTTCTGGTAGCATTATTGTTACCAAACCACTCATGGCCAGATATTTGCTGCCCTATGTATATTTCCTGACAATTCATCAAGAATCAGAAGGCTTTAAGTATGCAAACACATGTATTAAGAGAAGAATCAAGATTTTGGCTGGCTGTTCTGTTTTCTTTCTTCCCAACTCCATGCACTTAAAGTTCTGATACTACATATAAACTGAAGAATAGCTCTAATTTCCAACCTTCTTGCTAGGAGGAGGTTAACATCACTGTTGGTCTCTTTACTTTTATCATCTTCACCAAGTGAGGAAGATGAAGATTATTGTGAAAAGGATTATTGATTGCTTTTAAACAGAATGAAAAATAACCATTTGTGGTTTTTACAATCGAGATGAGAAAAAGACTTGTCAGATTCAACAGGAATAGCCCCAAACTGCCTATTTAAACAAAGTGTTTCTTTTGATGCCCCATTCCATTGTCTTCTCAGATCCACACAAACTTCACTGGAAAGGATTCATTTCATCTGTCTCTAAGGGGAGGGGGATCTTCTGGCATCCTGGAAAGAAAGTAAATCAGGATTAAGATATGTTTTTCACTCATTCCCTTGAACAATTAAAATGACACTGAAGATTGTGAAATGAAGTAAATCCATCAATAATTTTAACAATTTATCTCTACTAACAGGCAGATTTACCTGCCTTTTGTTGAGTTTTATAAATGTAAAACTAGTCAAAAAATTCCTTGGACCAATCATAATCCCATAAAGTAGTGCTAATAATTCTTATTTATTTAGCAACATACATTATAAAGTATCTCAGGATACTTCTGGGTTGACCATCAGGTGACAACAGCTAAGATTTTGACTTTTTATTTTTGCAGCTTGTTTAGTATCTGAGACAAAAAATTCTCTTATCTATTTTTTATTTATTTATTTATTTTATTTTAAAAGATCTTGCTTCTGTGAACTAGCATATATTATCTGGCTAAGGCTGGGCCTCTTACACTTCTACCATCTTCTACAAAGATGGAAGCCAATGTTTCGCAAATCCATTGAGAGGTCTGAGGTTTTTCCAGCCTAAGTAACTGTAGCAATTTCCTGAGACCTTAAAAGAAAACCCTTCTATTCAGATTCACAGCCATACCTGACTTTCCTTAACCAAGCATTTGGATGAGAGCAGAAAAGCTTATCTTCAAACTAAGGTCAGTGTCTGTCCCAATCAACTTCCCTGGTTAATGTGTAATCTTCAACAGAATGCTGGTATATTTACTGCTTAATCTAAGCAGTTCATCTGAGAATTTAAAGTAGTTTATCAAAATGGAAAAGAGCTCAAGTTTTGTTCTCTGTGAATATTTGTTGTGTAATGACCATTCCTACATTTCTAAGTCAAACTCATGAACAGAATTATACTTCATGGTCTCTTTTTTCTCTCCTTACTTATGATTCAGTCAATTAACACTTCCAAGTATTCTATCTCTTAGAGAGTCAGGAAAGTGTGAAATTGCCTTATAGTACTGACAAGGATGAAGAAATATTCCAAAGTCATTACTGTGGCTTTAAATCTGGAGTAAAAATGAAATATAGAATATATTATGAACTAAAAAACAAAGAAATGAGAAAACATTTGAGTTGTTTTCTCCAAATTATTTAATAGCCACTGATACAAAAAGATTTAGGTCAGAATCACAATCTAAAATTTGAATTGTACTTCATCTCCTCTCATAGTTCTAAGAGACTGTTAATTAAATGGAATTTTTTTTCCAGTAGTATTTTATCCAGTCCTATCTTTTCTGCATTACTGTGGGTGGGAAGGGGTAAGACAAAAGATAGGTATGCAGTCCTGAAATAATTGGAATAATTTGAGTACTGCCTATGCCCTAGTTAAAACTGTGCCTGCATAGCAGGAGAGGAGTATTGAAATGCCTGCTATGGGTGTATGCTGATGGATTCCAATAGCAAAGCTGCTTCAGGAAATAGCAGAAAAGCATATCAGTGCCTTTTGATACATAGCTTTCCAACAGGGACAAAAGTAATGCTGTTATTTATCTGCAAAGTACATTCTTCCAAGCCATGTCTGTTTATTCCATTTTTGTAAATGAACATAGGAAAAGAACTTCACTTTTAAGTGAGTTCATGGAATCATAGAACCACAGAATAGTTTAAGTTGGAAGAGACCTTTAAAAGATATCTAGTTCCAATCCCCCTTCAATGAACAGGCACATCTTCAACTAGATCAGGTTGCTCAGAGGCCCATCCAAACTGACTGAACACTTCCAGGAATGCAGTATCTACCACCTCCCTGGGCAACCCGTTCCACTGTTTCACCACCCTCAATGTAAAAAATTTATTCCATATATCTAATCTGAATCTACCCTCTTTTATCTTAAAAACATTGCCCATTCTCCTATTGCAACAGGCCCTACTTAAATGTCTGACCCCATCTTTTTTATAAGCCCCCTTTAAGTATTGAAAGGCTGTAATGTATCCCCACAGCCTTTCCTTCTCCAGGCTGAACAACTCCAGCTTTCTTGGCCCAGCTCCATCTGATTACCTTTGTGGCCCTTCTCTTGACAAGCTTAAATAGGTCAGTGTCTTTTTCTTGTGCTGAGAATTCAGATATTGGCCACAGTACTCAAGATGAGGTCTCATCAGACCTCATCAGACTGGAGTAGAGGGTCAGAATAACGTCCCTCAACATGCTGGCCATGCTTCTTTTGATGCATCCCAGGATACAGCTGTCTTTCTGGGTTGTAAGAACACATTGCTGGCTTGTACAGTTTTTCAACCACCAATATCCTCAAGTCCTTGCAGGGCTGCTCTCAAACCTTTCATCCTCCAGCTTGTATTGACACCGGGGATTGCCTTGAACCCTGTGCAGGGTTTTATACTTGGCCTTGTTGAACTTGATGAGGTTCACATGGGCCCACTTCTCAAGCTTGTCCAGGTCTGAGTGAATGGCATCCTATTCCTCAGGCATGTCAAACGCACCACTAAGATTGGTTTAATCTGCAAGTTTGCTGAGGGCACATCCACTTTCACTGTCTATGACATTGATAAAGATATTAAACAGTATTGGTCCCAGTATGGACCCCTGAGGGGCACCATTCATCACTGATCACCATCTGGACCATGTTGACCACTACTCTCTGAATGCAGCCATCTAGCCCTTTCCTTATCCACCAAATAATCCATCCATCAAATCCATATGTCTCCATTTTAGAGAGTATATACCCACACCCACTGAAGACTAAACAACACAGTACAAAATGAACATGTAATGGTGACACAGGGCAATGGGAAAACACCCAGCCATAAGCAGTTTATTTTTCTAAGCAGCACAAGGATTAGAGACACATTGAGAAGACCTTAATGTGTCTCTATGACTTTTCTACTGCTGAACATATAGGAGCATCTGAGGGCATATGTAAACTAGGATGCAGGTTAGGATGCTTACTGCAGGGGGGTTGGACTAGATGACTTTTAGAGATCCCTTCCAACCCAAAGCATTCTATGATTCTATGATTTCTGAACTTGTGCTATTGTTAGGTCACTACATTGTAACATATTTGCTTGAAAAAGAAAAATTAAGGTTATGAGAAAAGTGAATTTTCTGAGCAAAGGAAATGTGATAGATACGCACTGAGGATTTTCATTGAAGTGTTTGATGATGTGTCGTGTAGAAAGCTCTTGAAAAAATCTGCAAATGCTGTAAGTTCCTAAAGGAAATGTATGCTGAGTAAGGGACTGACAAAAATGAGGAATCCAATAGAAGTGAGAGACAAAATATTCTACTCCAAAAGGATACACAAGTTTTTCCAGGAGCACGAATGAACCATTCTTGCTAAGTGTTTTGTTCATAGCCTTAAAGTAGGATGCAGGTAGGCTTGTGCATGCCGTTGTGCTGGTCCATCCACCCCAGCCAGGGTACATCAGCAGTGTCTACTCTTGACATAGCATGCCTCTGCACATTCCATCTTTGCTAAAGATCAACAGCACAGAAACAACTACATCTGCTCCACAGCACATATCCTCCTTAATTTGTGTCCTTTGAAGACACCTTCTCATCCTTTTCCTGCAGCACTTAATGCAAACCAGGAACAGTGATCAGAACATTTTTAGTTATATCTGTGCTGGCAACCCAAATGAGGCCAGGGAACATGCAGTCCCAAACATTGGCATATAGATTTCCAAACCAACACCCAGGTGCTGTTGGAATGCTAGTGCACATCAATGACCATTCTCTGATGGTAGCTGTATACAGTCCTCTATTCAGGGGGTAGGAGAGGAGTGGGATGTGTAAAACCTGTCACGTTACTTGTACCTTATGCCCTAACTTATTTATTTAGTGGAATAACTTCATAAAGGACCAAGATTAACTTTGCTCTGTATGGGATACTTCTAGCTTTTAAGTAGTAATATCAGTGGTATCTCAAGGGAGGTCAGAGGCCCTCTTTTAATGGCCATTGGGCCTTTATGAAATTACTCTCTAGATGAAAAAAAGTAGGGATTTTTTACTAGTCCTTCAGAAAACACATGTATTTGCTGATATGAACCATACCTTTGGATTTAATTTCAACCTTGGGGAATAGAGAAAAATATATTCTTATTCACTGAACTTCATAATTCAATATACATCATAAAGTGTATTACTTGTTTTGTGTCTACAGACTGTTTTAACTGCACACTTTTGAAAATATTCTTATTAGTAGCTATCCATGCTCAAACAGAAATGCAAGCAGGAATTTATGAAAAGTTAAGCAGACTGTTACTGGTTCAGTGAAACAGCTTTGATTTTGTGAAATGTGAGATACCATAATAAACCACCTATTTAAATATGGTAAACCACATTTTAAATACCTGTGTTTTTTTCAGACTTTAGGCATATGTTCAATACACAGTGTTGTGCATTTCCACTGCAGACACTGTGTGGGATTTATCATTATCTGGCTTGAGATAGGCAATGTGGGGAAAACTACATCAGTAATAGTCATCTTTGGCTTTTTGAAGAGAGCAGTAAGCATATTTTTTAAAATCAGTCAAGGTCTTTATTTGCTCGCATAAATCCTACCAGAAAAGACAGAGTATGTTTTCAGCAAGGCTCTGACCCATTTTCAGGCTTTGCAACATTAATTGAAACCAAACCAAATCCCGATGAACCTTTTGCTCTGCACAGTCCTTTTCCATATAAACCCATAAGTTTTGTCTATTTATTTATTTTCTGTTGTGATGTGTTTTATTGTAAAATAGGCCAATTTAGAGTAAATTGTCTAGCTAAAATAATCAGGACAATGATGGATGTCAGAGATCAACGTATCCAATTGCACTAATGAGAGTCAAGATTTTCCTTACTCATTAAATTAAACCAAATAAGAATGGCAGACATACCTACCCTTCAAAATGAAGTGACGTGTTATGTAGTACTGGGATTCATTCCAGGACTAGCATCAAACCTTAAAGAATTTCAAAGTAAGATAAGTTACAGTGCTGCTGTAAAATAGGGTTGTGTGCACATTATCTGTGATTTTTTCCCTCGTAGATATGGGAAACAGCTATTTTGCTCTTAAAATTAATTTCTAAAAGTAATTTTTAAAGCTGAAACAATAAAAAACATGTCTACCGATGCTGTTCTGTTAACAGGAAAAGATATTAAGAGAAACTGTACAAATGAAAAACTTTTTAAAAAGTCAAAAATATTCCTTTACTTTTCTCTTCCTCAAGGTCTCCACAAGGTGAGGGGACCTCATTTTCCTCATCTGTATGTATTACGCTTCAAGTATGTAAAAAAATAAATTAACAAATATCTATCCTCCAAAAAGATTTGGTATTAAAAATTCCTGCTTCCAGTCTTAAGCAGTTTCTCTAAGCATACTTCCCTAGGGTCAAAAGCATTTTTTAATGGCAATTTTAAGATGTTATTGGTGCAGGCATAATGAAATACGGAAACTAACTTATTAGATAGAGTTTGAGGAGGAATTTTAGGGTCACTTTCTATTACAGTTCTCAATTCTGAGTAGCTGCTAGCAGTGTATGATACATTCGGTTATAAACCTAACAGAAAAGGGCATCCTATTTGTTTACAAACTATGATAATAAGCAACCTTTTACACTATTGCTCCCTATAGCATAAATTCATTCAATGCATTTGGGTAGATTGCAAAGCAACAGAAATGTGAAACAACTATAGCGTATATATAAATAATGGTGTGGATTATTATAAACAAATGTACTTTTTATAAATACAAAATTAAAAAGATGCCAAAAATGCAGCATAGTGTGTCCAATTAAGGGGACTTTATGATCCTGTGAGAATGCAATCCTGTTCAGTGAATGAGCATTCATATTAGAAGGAAAGGTACTATGATAGGAATGGTTCATTGTCTTTTCCTAAAATACTATGTCTGTCAGTGACCTAATGGACTTATGCTTACTTCTTAAAAAATAACAGTAGATGTCATTTCCCTTCCAGAAAAACAAAACCTCAGCTTCCACTTTCTAGTGTCAGTGATCTCTACCCTGCTAGAGATGCAATCCCAAATCTAATCTGAAATGGGCTGCAGATTAACTGAAGGAGAGAGGTAGTATCAAGATAAAACTGGCATAGGACAACATTCCTTAAACATTATTTTTAAGATGATCATTAATTAGTTGGAATTATTCTAATTTTCATTGTGAGCCAAATCATGGAAGGAAAATTCTATGAAATCCAGGTACTTGCAAAGTAAATTGCTGAAAATGAGCACTCATACAATTCTTATAGCATATGGAAAAGATCTTTGCAAGACCTTGAAAAGCTACTCGTGTTAGTTTACTTTGCCATTAAGAACCAATATTATTGTAAATCAATCATGCAGTCTTAAATGTAAAGATTTGTGGAATAGGTTGCCAAGTACTTTGAAAGGGACAGAAATTGTGGCATGACTTTTAGGAAGCCCTTTTCAGATAAGATTATTGTAAGGACACTGTATATCATTCATCTTCTAGCCCAAGATAGATAGTATAAAGGAAGACGTGTAGAACACGTATGTTATAAGTGGAGAATCACACATTGCTCAGAGAATTAATTGTTTTTTAAGTCTTGTAAGCAATTTAGATCCCATGCTCAGGCATTGTTCTTGGTTATAAAAGGTTACAGTTGAATTATTTCAATATATGTGACTATAACGCAGTGCAAGCTTAAAATGTACATCAATTCTTCATCACCAGAACAAAGCAACATTGTTCATATTTCATTACATATTTGTTCCGTGTTTGGGCCACCAACGTTTTAAAAAGTCTGGGTTTTCTGTCTTATTAGTGGGGGGAATCCCCCATTCTTATTCCCCCATTGTCATTGTATAGATAGAATAACATTTCCCACCCCTCCCCAGTGTTTACAACTCTAAGAAAAGATATCCCAGGGAACAGAGGTGAGGAATTTCATTATACAGAGAGAATGATCAGGGACGGGGACAATATCTGCAAGATTTTCATTCTACATTTTGTCTCCTTAGTTCCCATTTATAACTGGGGAATTAACCTTGAGGAGCTCGAGAACGGAATGCACAAAATCTGAATGGCAGCAGAAAAAATTAAAAATGAAAGCAGCTGTGTGCTTTCTCACATTTAAAATAAGGTTGCATGAAAGCAACAGAGAAAAAGAGATGCAGTCATTTTTTGCACACGTTGCGATGCTTTTATGCACTCCCTTCTCTGTCAGAAATATGCATCCTCTCAGGGTACTCAGCTTCACACTACAGACACAGAGGTCACAGCATGAGTGAGGAGGCATCTGAGCCAGCACAAAACTGCCTCACTCAGCTGTTAATGGCATTTCAGCCGCAGAGGCTGAGTCATGCTGCTGAGACCAGGCAATCTTGGTGAGCTGCAGAACCTGAACTTCCTCTGCTGGCTGTGAGATAAAACCACTACCATCATAAAGCATTAGACATTTGATAATGGAGGTGGAATAGAGAGTAAATGTTTTATTTATTTACTTTGTAAATGTAGGTCCTTGGGTATTCAACTTTTGGGAGCCTTCAGTGGGCTCTCCTATTGGAGAGGTGAGGTTTACGCCGTTCTTTACCAACTAGAGACCAGAGCCTTTATGCAGTTTTAAAATGCATTTTCTACACGCCCATGTGTATACCATACTATAATGTCAGTGGAGGTAATTATTTTCACTCTTCAAAATTAACAAAATGACAAGGGTAATTTCTGTATCCATTATTGTGCTTTCTACATAATTAATTGTGGAATTTAACAATATGTGACTAAATTTAATACAATTCATTAACAAAATATATAAACAAATGAAATTAGGCACAAAATCATGCCTATCTTGATAACAGGTCTCATTTTAATGCTGTGTTGTTTTTGCTGTGATTATCATTTGATGGTTTGGATATTAACCAGTACTAGACTATTAGTATGTGTTAGAATAAAACCTTCCTCCACTAGCTTGATTTACATCTTGCTTATCTTCTAGGCACAAAAAATATTTTGAATAGTTCCAAAGAAGACCTCAAAATTGCCTAGAAAAAGTTAATAGGCTTCTGAGCACCCTTCTGACTTACTTGTTTTTCAAACTCTTAGACTTTAAAGACACCTATTAATAGAGTAAGAAGATTCCGCTATATAAGTACTTCAGATAACCTTATATAATGGTAGTTTATGTCACTCAATGTAATCTTCCAGACTTCTTCTGAATTAATAAATGAAAATATTATAAATAATAGTCCTAAAGTTACCTTTTTTTGGAGAAAAAGATCAGCCTAAAGGTGGACAAGATATATTAGATACACAAATAAAATGAGATATGATGTATATCATAACTGTCTTGTTCAACAGTGTAAATCAGGAGAGTACATACAAAGCCATCAGTTCAGAAAGAAATGTAGATTAACAACACATAATCAAATTAGATAATAAAAGATTTAGCACCTTTACTGCCTTCTCAGTAGATGTTGAAAGCAGACCAAAAAAGGTCATGCAATCATTTTTAATAAAGACTCAGCAGACATTTGGATGGCTAAAACTTTATACTCTTATTTGGAGCAAATAATTTATTATGCCACTCGATTAATAATTCTTAAAAGTGTAAAGAATAAAGGTCTAAGGGAATTGTAAAGTTAGTGTGACTAAGATAACAAAAGGTAAATACTTTTCCCTAGTAACAGTTTAAAGCCCTGACAAGAGAAATAATGAAAATTTTTACTTACTAATGAAAATGTTTCTTAGCCTACCAGAAAGATTACAACAGATCAAGGAAAAGGGCATAAGAGATCTGAGCTGAAGTATGGGTCAGTGAAGAGTTACACACACATCAGAACTTCATTTGATAAGATTGTTCATTGAAGGCAGTTCATTCACCTAACATGCTTTTTCCTCACAACCCATGCAAATTAAACTACAGATAATAGTAAAGACATCATAAATCTCACTTTGTTCATACAGAAAACATAAAAATGAACTCCACCTCTTCTTATTGTCTTCACAGATCTCTCTTGGTTTCCAAAGTGGCAATGCTGTAGTTCCTTCAGCTGGCAATATAGATAACCAAGTAGCCCTTCACTACTTTCTTGACCATCTAGTTTAATCTTTTGTGTGGCTTTGAAGACCTATGCATTTCATTAACAGCACAAATAAAGCAGTCTCCCACATTTCCAGGGGACAAAGGCACAATGGTTTCTTGAATCTTGTCTGGCAGCACTCGGTGATTTTGGACTAAGAATAGAAAAAGTATTTATAAGACTGTTTTTCTTTCTGACCTAGGGAAGTTGAATTTGAGAAGAGGAATAAAATCCATGTTAGCCTTTTCCAGCTAAGGTCTTTCAAGCTGTGCAGTTATCCAAATGTATCAATGATCTAATCTGTTTAGCTTTCCATTAATCACTACCAGGAATAAATTTGTAAAGTCAAAAGAAACTGACAGGAAATTTGAGAAGTTCCTGTCACTCATCTTGTAGAGACTGCTTGCCACATTTTGACAGTATTTCCTGTTTCCACTTCTTCAGACACCTTCTGGATTGGTTTATTTCTTCCTACCATGATGCATGCATCATGATAGTGTGTGCTCACTCTCATATCTGTGAATTTGCTTCTTTTCCACGGATGTGCAGTTTTTCTGTCATTCACCCCTGAGTCAAGCATACATTAGCAAAATACACTGTGTAAATGAAAGGCATTTTAGGACCATACCCAGCTATCTGTGCAGGAATGTTCTAACTTTCATTTATATTAAAGTAGGTAAACTAATATCTTGAAGGACAGAGATTTTAGTGTTTTAAGGTCATTAGATCTTCTCTTAGATGGAATGATCACAAAAGCAAAAAGTTTTTCATAGTAAGGGCAGTAAAGACTGGAACAGGTACATGGAGAGGTAATGTAAACTATACCCTTGGACATACTCAAAACTCAGGCCCTGTTTTGGGTGGAGAGATGGACTAAGCTTCCCTCTCAACCTAAATTACTCATATATCATCTATTTTTTGTTATTGCACTGACAACATATTTTTCTCTAAGGTGTACAATAAATAATACATATTATTCTCATATGAGACAAAACATATTCTGACATAACATATGATGGAAAAAGGCTGAATTATTTATAGCCACAGTTTTATGAAGGAAAAAAAGGATGAATGTCCTGAGATTTGATACCAAGACTGGAATCACAAATTCTTTTTATTTATTTATTTTAAAAGGATAACTATACACTTCATGTTCTAATTCCTAAAAGTTGAAAATGCACATAAAGCAGAAAAATCCATGAGGATTTTCATATTTGATTTTAACATATAACATTCTGGATCTCTTATACTAAAAAAAAAACCCAACTAACTAGAAAGAAAATTCCCAATATAGCGCATCTACACTTCCTCCTTCCTCAACAACAACTTGACACTTAGAATATCATCACATGTAACTGAAACTGTCAAACTCCTGCTACTCTTGTATTTATGAGTGGTTTTGGAGTGTTCACTGCAAAATTTCTCCATAAAATTGCTTTCTGAATATTAAGTAAGCTCACCATGACTATGCAATGAGAGATAAGAATTTTTTAAAGGACATTTTAGCACATGAGCATTCAAAAAATAGTAACATTTAAAAAAAAAAGATTGCAGGTTAATTCTGTGAATTACTTCCTATTTCTTTGATGAAGACTCTCTATGGGCATCCTGAGATTAAGTATGGTGCTCAAAAATTTAAGGAACATTCAGACAATGTGCTTTTTACAATGAAGAGGAACACTTTATTTTAAAAATGGACAGTAACAAATTTGTATAACAAGTTAATCATAAAAAGTCATCATGTTTCAACAAATAAATCTGAATAATGAAAATATATATGCTGAGATTCTGCTCTCTTCATACACAGTTCATTAACAAACCCATTACACAGAGTAAACAAATTAAGTTTTGTTGACATATTTCTGAGTCATTATTATTGTGAGAACACTTATATTAGCAAACAGATTTCTTTAAGAAATATCAGGAATGTTGTTAGGTACCAAAGTGCACTTTGTCTATGATCAATAATAAAGCCTGTCTTTATAGCCACTGAGCAACCTATAGTTTTGAAGACAAGTCTTTGTCCTTAAAACAGAATTTCATCTTAGCTAATCAATAAATCTTCATGACTCTGTACTCTTTCACATGTAAAATGAAAATATTTCTCAAGCATATCTAAAAACCATCTAGATATTTACTCTCTAGCCTGTTGCAGGGACATTATTAAAAAATGAGAAAAAAAGACCAAATAATTTTGCAAACAGAAATAGAGATCCAAGAAGTTCTGCTTTCACTGACGTGAGGATGAACATGGTTACTGTAGAGCTACATCATTAGCTGTATTGCTAGGATATCTGATAAAAATATTACACATAATGAATTTTAGGATGTACTTGCAATAAAGTTAGACAATACTAAGTTGACCTTTCAATAGCAATCAGTCTTGGAAACTGACATTCTCAAAGTCTAATATCCTTTAGTTATTTCCCAGAAGCCCCAGGGCCAATCTCCCATTAGTTCTGAGTCTTCAGTTAAGGTTAGGGTAGTACTGTTAACCGAGTGGAAACATGCTTACAGATTTGTGTTATGCATTTTGTCTCTATTCAGAAGAGAGGTTCCATAGAGTCACTTCATAAAGGCTACCAAGCTTCTCCAATTTTTACGGGTTTACAGCTTTGCCTCCTCTCACCCAACACTGCTCCCACAGTCTCAACACTATTTTGCTCCAAAGTTTCTGGAAAGAGAGAAAACATACTGCCTTAGCTATGAAACTACTGTGACATTTTATTCCTCTGAGAGAGAAACAGACCTATAACATCCTTCATGACATACGTTTAAAGTCCAAGTGCTGCTAGGAGTAACATCAGTGTTACTCCTAGCAGCTGGTCTGACTCCCTTGCTGTGATAGTGCATTATATTTGAAAACAGCATCCAATGCCTACACCTGAGTTAATCACCTGAGCTTACAGACACTATCAGTGGATAGGAGTAACACAAAGTATTGTTTTCCTCATCTTAAATATAAAATTCAAAAATAATCTAGATAGGTTGTTCCCTCTAAATATGCGTTTTCTCTGTTGTCTACAGAGCAACCATGGGATCACTCACTCAGGCACTTATATTGCACATGTGGTATAAAATACAGGGTCAGTAGCAGCCCCATTCTTAATAACCCCTTGCCACTCCATCTGCAAAGCAGACATTGTGTTTTCCCATTGATAATTAAAACTGTAAAGCTATACACAAGCATGAGAGGTATCCATAAGGTGACACTGCACAGTTCTTAAAATAGCACATGCCTCCTGGAATGAATAAGTTACTGGGAGAGATTTATATGAGGAGAAACTACAGTTTGTTAGGGAAGGGTACACAGTGTGTAACTAGAAGTAGAGTTAGAAGGACTAGGATGTCGGAGGAAGGAGAGGAAAGAAACACTATAACCAGCAGTCAGCTGTTCCAAGAGAAGACAGGATGAAAAATCAGATTTCTTATAAATATTTGAAGTAGAGATTAAAGAAAAAAAAAAAAGAAGTTAAAGCTTTCTCATGCAAGACCTGGGAAATAGATACAAATAGCTTTATGTCATACAGAAATGTCAGCCTTTGGACAAGTTTGATGTGAACAGTTAGGAATAGAGCAGTGCTGGTAATGGTAAAGCCCAACACAAGAAGCCATTCTCCATGGGGTAAAAGACCAGAGGAGGAGTTTGTCCATTAGTTTTCAGTAAGAGGTCAGGCTATTGTAGTGTTGTAACTGAAAAAGCAGTTTAAGAGGCATTTGTTGATGCCTTAGCTAATACCAGGTAGAAGTCAGAGGATACGGTTGACTAGACATACTTCAGCAATGCCTGAATGCTTAAACTGCATGACTTCTTATATGACATATTGTTAAGGCTTTTTATTATTCTATGACAATTTAGAAATTCTTAGTCAAGAAGTAAGATGTGATATTTTATTGGGTCTGACTGATCTGGAGTTAATTTTCACCATAGCAGCCCTCCCAGTGTTGTGCTTTGTATTGAGAGCTGGAAAGGTGCTGATAACACACTCGTTTTGTGGCTACTGCTGGGCAGGGACTGCACAGCACCAAGTCTGGTTTTCCAACATTCCCCCTGCAGCGGGATGGGATGGACAAGATCTTGGGAGGGGACACAACTGGGACAGCTGTGCCAAACTGACCAAAGAGATATTCCATACCATATGAAGTCAGTTTAACAATAAAAGCTAAGAAAAGTAGGAGGAGGGGAGGGCATCCACTTATCCTCCAGATACGTGTTTGGAGCCCTGCTTCCAGAAAAGGGCCAGATATTGCCTGCCTAGGGGAGGTAGAGAATAAATCTTTGTTTTCTTTTGCTTCAGCACCCACGTCCTTGCTTTCCTTTCCATTAAACTGTCTTTGTCTTAATCTACGAGCTTCATTTTATTTCCTTCCTCCTCATCCAGCTGAGAGGATGGGTAGGGGAGTGATAGAGTGGCTTGATGGGCACCTGTCATCCAGCCAAGGTCAAACCACCACAGATATTAATAAATAACAAGAAGAAAGAAAGAGGTACAGCATATTCTGATGACACCAAAAATTCAGACAAGGAAAACCCTGGGTGAGATAAGTGTAGGAAGAGATTGTTCATCTGTTTTGAATATTCAGGCACAGACATAGGATAGAAGAGACTATCTACATAGTAATTTTTAATCTTGCTTCAGTATGAGAGGAAATCATGTTATGTGGGGAGGTTGAATAACTGCATATGTCAGGTTTGGAAAAAAAACTGAAAAAACACAGACACACAAAAAAAATGAACCCACACAACAAAACAACAACAAAAAACTCAAACAAACAAAACAACAAACAAACAAAACCAAACAAGAACAAAAAAAGCCACAAAACACCCACAAAACCAAACCAAACCAAAACCAAAACCAAAACCAAACCAAAACAAACAAAACAAAACAAAAAAAAACTTTAACCTTGAAAATAAGACTGGCCAAAACACAGAACTGAAAACAGAATCTGTTTGCCCATAAAAGCACACACGATGTATCTGGAAAAACTGACAAAGATAATTGCTGCCCTCACCTCTGACAGTGTGGATATGTAAATGGAAGCAAGGAACAGGCATATCATAATAGCCCATTGCTTGTACCAGAATCTTGGAAATTCTGGATTTCTAGTGCTATTGCTGGAGGTAGAGATGATGATGCAGGGCAGCTGCAGCAGAGGCAAAAGTATGGTCTGTCCAAGATTCCCTTGCCTGCAATCTCCAGGTGGTATTTTAGCTCTCCACAAAGTACGTTATTTCAAATAAGCAAGTTTTACAAGAGATAGCTGTTTAACACAGCTCAATCCATTTTGACTTGGAAACTCAGCTGAATTCATCATAGACAATGTCAGAGCCAGGGACACAAGGTAGACTTGAGACAACACGGCTGTCTATAATCTAAATGTTAGATTGCCATGATCAGTAGCTCAGCTAGTTAATTTCTAATTCATACATAAGCACCTACAAGAGTTACACTGGCTTTTCTTTTTTTGTGTAATGTTCTCCTGACTTTTCAGGAAAATTTATTTTCTATCACACACTTTTATTTTGGACAGTCCTGAAGTATGTTACTACAATACACCTTTGAAGAAAACAAAACAAAATAAAACAAAACAAGGGGGTGAGAGGTTTGTTTTCTGTAGCACAGAAGGAAATAATAAATGTTGATCTGAAGTACTCAGTGAAAAAGATACAACTATCCACTACCAAAGGAACACCACTCATCTGTGTTGATTAACTGGGGCACACTTGGAATCCCAGTAGCTGTTCTAATTGGCTACCAGAAATGAGGTTAAGGTTGGACAGTGCTGCCATGGGACTCTTAACTGTATACAACCTATCTATAACCAGCTTAGCCCTGAACCCTTCTAAAATGGAACATGTCAAGAATTCTTGCCCATAGTTACTTGGTAGATTTGAAAAAACATGAAACCATCAATGGAAATGACATTCAGTTGAATGTGAATGTCAATACCTGTGAAGGGGATGCCTGTGTACCACTTTATCTGCTCTCTGACTCCAGTGCTGTCTTCCATCATAATTCTGCTAGCTCTCTTTTCATGTACAAGCCTTCCCAAAACTACCAGTGACAATTCTCTGTGTACACAGGCCATGCATCTACTTCTGCTTCAGACAGATTTTGACTGACAATTACTCTAGGATGTTTGTGCCCCTCCAAAAAGAATGGTGTAGATTGTGTTTGATACATCCATCCTTGAATAGGCTCAGTCAATTTCAGTTTTTCAGGTTAGAGTTATCTATTAGTTATTTACTCAAAGTCAGTTTACTAAAAATATTATCCGAGATATATAAATTTTCCTCCTCTTCAAGACCATTCTTGAGTTTTAATTGCTTTTCTCTGACACCCATTGATGAAACCAAGACCTTCCAAGTGCTTGGTTTCAATTACTTATTTGTAGAGCAGATATAAGAGCATTTTATAGCACCATAGCTGTGTATTATAATGAGTAATAAAATAGAAATTGCAGAATACTCGAGGATGAGGAGTGAGTTAAGTGTTTCTGAATAAACTTCACTTTAAATTGCTATCAACGTTTGGCTTTACAGGTTTACTCCTAAGAACCTGTTGTCTGAATAAAATTTCATTCTGCCCAGATTTAGACAGCTTTAGAATGAACCAACATATGCAAACTTATTTTTATTCTTACTGACTTTTTTTTTTCTGATAAAAGCTTCTGAAAATGCTAATAAAATTTTCATTTCATACTGAATCTGACTTCTTCATTGTCTTTGTCTGACTTTACTTATTTATACATTATCTTCCACATCACCAACACAAATTTCATATGGAGTTAGTTCTTGATTCTATAACAAAAAAATGTAAATATACAGGAAAAAAAATCTAGCCACACAAGGGAATTCATATGAAGCTTACTCTTCTTCTAATTTGCCCACCTAAGAAAACTAAAATAAATGTTTGATAATTAATCATTCAATTCATTTCACTGAGGTTGTTGAGAAGAAAAAATTATATGAGTGTTCAAAGTAACAAGAAAAAAATCAGTTTCAGTAAAAGTCTCTACATCATCGTTAAAGTAAGAGGATTTTAATGTGACTTCATCCATCTCAGTTACTTTTTAGTTCTCAGTGGGATTTTTTAATAAATAAATAAAACAAAACAAAACAAAACAAAACAAAACAATCAAATAGCTCTCACAGCTGAGGCTTAGCCTGCAGAAGCTTGTTCAGCTTCCCACATGAGGGACATGGTACAAAACACTTAATTGGAGTGCTGACATGGGTTACATGCCTATGATTAGAATTCTGCTGCCATCAAGAGCATTTTTCTTTTATAGCAGATCACAGACATCAGTAATTGGATTATTGTCATGGTGAATTTTCACTGAAGCAATAACTTCAGCTCCCTCTATATGGAGAATTCTCTAAGTAACAAATTACACTCTGATTACTCTCTTTGTTATGAAGTAAATTGGTGTATTTGTTTCAAAAGTTTGTGTTGCTAATGATTCTAATTTTGATGTTTTTTTTTCTTGCAGAAAAAGTTCAATGAGTTGACTGCAGAGATCCCCATTGCCTCAACAATGGGTGAAACTGCCGGTGCTCTCTTTCTGAAACCTTAACTTCTGCAGCATTGTTTTGCTTTTACTAAAAGACATTTCACATGTAAAGGCACTACTATTGCAGAAATAAACCAAATCAAATCAGAGCAAATTTGTTTTCTTTATTTCTGTCCTGATTGTCTGTGACTCAAGGGAATGATTTCCAGATTTATTATACTTTGTTGTAGAGAAAGCTGATTTGATGAAGAACAACCTCTTTCAAACCATTGAAACAAAAACCAGACCTTAAGGGAACAGGCAGCTCATTCCTGCTGCGTAAACTTCATCAGGGCACACCACCTGTGGTATTTTTTTACACTGCAGTCAGTTAATTACCTTAAACACATGTGACATGACTCTCACTTTCTGTTCTTAGCAATCTAAAATCAGAGCAATTCATTCGAGGATTTTATTAGCAAATGCTGTAGATGTCTTCCCTTAGGTAGGACAAAATCCTGGCAACTCTTAAACAGCACCTTCGGTTAGAAGACTACTCCTAGGGTGATCACATATCAGGGAGGAAGGAAAAATGAGATGACGTCAATAGAAAAGATGGAACACATTCTCCTTCCAGAGATTAAAAACTGAGGCAGAGAGGAGAAAAGAGATTCACTGTGTCATTCAGTCTCTGGTAGAGCTGGAAGGAAGCTTGATATTCTGGATTCCCAGAAGGAAGCCACCCATTTAAAACTCAGTTCAGATAAATTTGAAAGGTTGCTGATGTTAGCTAACTTTCACCCCTTACTCATCTCTTGACTAAATGTGTTTGTCCACATGTCATCAAAGTCTTTTTCTCCACTCTAGCAAAAGTAAGAAAAATTATCACTATTCCATGTGCATTTCAAAAGCTAATCACATCTAACCTGAGTTATGAATGTTTTTCTAATGGTGGCCAGTCTTCCAGCCCAGCCACCAGAATCACACCCCTGCCACTCTTGCTTCTTGACTTCTCCACCAAACCCAATCTTTATGTCACCCTTTAGGATGAGAACCTGCAAAGATGGGGTAGAAACAAAGCATTACCTCAGGAAGGCTCAAAAATTCAGCCCTGTGAGATTTGTCATACACAGCACTCTAACCCCATACTGGCAACATTCATTTCAAAAGATATGAATCATCCATTACCTTACCTTGTATTAATATTAATAGGAAGTTCCCATAACATTAATCTGTTTGCAGTCAGATTGCCTCCAAGGATGTCTTCTTGGAATGTCTGCTTCAGGAATTCAAAAGTTCAAAAGTTCAGACATTTCTATCACAGTGCCAGAGCCAAGTTTGCATCTGGAGCTTCTGAAATAATTGATTTTGTGTCAAGTTAATGAGAAGAATATGAGTGGTGTGGTGACCACATAGTTGTAAACACATTGTTATCTAGTAATACTGCAATATTCATCTTTCCTTTTCAGCACTGCTCTTTCTGAATATAGGTCACAGTACTGATCTCTGTAATATAATAACAGCCAGCTGAAATAAAAAAGAATATAACCAAATAAAATGTACATATCTTTGAGTTATGGCTGCAGAAAATAGATCATGCTGAAAGATCATGTCACAGAAGCTTACAAAAGCTTAGGACAGACTGAGCAATAACATGTATTAAGGTACTTAGCACCAGTAATATGCTGAAAGCTTCGCAGAATGTTACTAAAACATAGGAACAAAAAGCAAAACATAGGTGGAACACAGTGGAGAAGAATGTGGCACTGAGGTCATACATACAGTTTCAAAATCACCTAGGAAAATGATGAAAGCAAATGTTTCTACAGTCTGTGATAAATATTAAATAGTACCTGTGGGAGGAAAGGAAAATAAAAAATTTGGAGAATAAATTAAGAGCTGGGATTCAGAACAGCACAAACATGCAGACAAACGGGACCAGATGGCCCTTTTCTCTTTCTGTCATAACCTATGTTCTTGGAGCCTGCAGAAACTAAAACTGATTTGGAAGACAAAAATTCCCTGTCTCAAATGACAGTCATTGATGCTTCTGGTTTTATTTATTTCATTTCCTATACCCAGGATTTATAGACCGTAAAGACACATATCACCTTATGTCCTGTGTAGGAGAAATTGACTTACAGAGATAATAATTTTAAATGTAAAACAATAATAAAGAAAAAAGACTAGTCTGGATCTTTAGGCTCAGACTGGAACAAGGAATCGTACTTAAATAAACCCACAGTGGCATTATCCCCGGAGGACATGCTTCCTCCTAACTTGGATGGCATCTTCTGACTGGTCCCAGTAACCACCACTGTATTTATTGTTTATGACAGAGGACATCAACAACTGGTATTCACACTGACTGAGTTTCCATGGCTCACTGAACAGGTCTGAAATACTTTTGAGTCAGTGACCTGAAATATTTCATATCTCCTCACCTGAAGAGAAGCTGTGGATGCATCAGTGCAATGAGTACATATATCCTAGATCTCATGTATACACAGCTAAAACTTTTCCCATTTCAGTTCAGAAAAATAGCACAGGTCATGGGCAAAGCTCTGAGCTTTCCTCCTACAGGGTAAGAAGTCTCCTTTTAGACATACACCTGTTGAAATTTGTCTCATTTTCCTCAGTGTAGGAAATATTTTCTGTGATTACAAATTAAAAGCTTGTTAGAGACATTGGCAAAATTCTTTGGAAATGCACAATATTAATATAAATATTAACTAAGATATCTCTTAAAGGAACTGCCACCTTCTTAAAAACCAACACGTGATTTAGTGACACTTTTGTCAAGATGCCAAATATTAAGTTCAGCAGAGAAAAAGTTGAACAGAGAAAAAGTTTACCCTGTGAGGAAATCATTAATATGTGTGCTCCTCTGTACTTGCATGGGACCCTTCACCTATTTCCTCCATTATTAGGGTAGACAAAAGTGGGCAGGAAGGAGCTCTCCTATGCAATATCATGGTCTTCTTTCACTGAGCAAAAAATGTTATGGAAGTAAAGTATCCACTTGTGTACCATCCAAACCTGTCGAGCTTGACTCCCAGATATATAGCCAACTGGGTCCCGAGCATACTAAGAGCATCATGCCAGAACCCAGGGTATTTGGCATCTAGAAGTGGTAATGACATTTCTGTGGATATAGGTTACTGACATAGGTGTAATAGCACGCTACCATTTAGGACAGTCCTTTGTCTCCTCATTGTTTCACTGAGCTACCTAATAGTGGACTGCAGCATGGGATAAATAAGTCCTATTGTACTTCAGATGTACATGTGGGATCTGTAAACAAAAAAGTATCTGAGCTTATCCTGTTAAGCAGGAGCACTTATAATTTTGTCTAAGGAAGGACACAAACTACAATTAGAAGATGGAAAAGGAGGATGAGGGAAATAAATTTTTTCCTATTTTCAATGAATGCATTCCTGATAATGGTTGTCCTGTTTAACCACTTTCATGAGTGCAGGATTTGGTGAATGAGTTGAAAGTATGTACAATCAGTACATCAGTGAAAACAGATGAATCTTTTGCAAATTTCCTGTGGTGTAAATTTTGCTTTTCAAGTCTCTGAATAATATTAGTAGTTGTGATCACAAGGACTGAAGAACATGGCCTTCATTTTATCTTTCTTTTCCACTAGGACATTCCCCTTGTAAAGAAAAATTACACTTTTCACATTCTACATTTTATCTGCAAAGCAATCTTTAATTGGCAATTATACCCTGTTGAAACTGATACGACACCTTATGAGCAGGCATTATGCCATCTAGACAGATGGGTAAGCATATAGGTGCAAGCCATGCCAGAGAACAGTGAGCACATCAGGGTTTTGTGGAAGGGCCAGGATCCTCCCCAGAGATACTGAAAGGGCAGTCTGTACAGATTATCAGCACTTTTATGAGGTTGGGTATGCCATCACCATTTCAATTTGGCCCTGAATTAGCACTGAAAATGAAAAAATACATTTCAAAGTCATTTTAAGTGAGCTTTTGGCTTTCTAAACTCATGATGAGGGGAGAAAAGAGATATTTCCCCCTCTTGGCAGTTTGCTGGAATCTCTCAATTAGTTTTATCCAAAATGTTTCAGCAGTGCTGTCAAGTTTTCTGCCAAAAGCCGATGTGTGACCTTCTATTAGCTTGTATACCCTGCAAACCTTTTTGTCACCATGGGTCTTACTTACATTTTGCACAATGGTAAACGCTGTTCAATCTGTTACTCAAAGCAAATGGGAATGAAAAATTACCTTTTTGGATTATCTTGTCAACTAAATAGTTCACAATTAACACTGAACTGCAAATGAGGAAATAATATGTCTCTTTGAGGAAACCATATGCTTTGTGTTTGAAAGTACTTGCAATAATATTGGTGGAATAGTTAATGTACAATGAATGCCATCTGCTGACTAATACAGAGTATTTACAAGGGCAAATAGTCTGGAAAACTGCTCTTCTTAAATAACTATACAACCTAACATGATATACCTTGGATAATTATCTGAACCTACTCCAACTTTTCCCTATCTTCCCCTACTGTAGCTGTCATAATGTGGAACATTTATGCAGAACCCCACTGACAACAGCAGATCTAACAGTTGCCTTTCATTCAGAATTGTTATGAGAAACTGTCCTGGAACAGACAGATGAAATAATGGAAAACATCACCCAGAAATTCTGGCACATGCAAAATAGGCCTGCAGTCTTGAATGTGGTGGGCAGAAAAGCTGTAATGGGAGGTGGATAAAAAAAGAAGTTACTGTGCTCTGCTTACACACAGCAGTTTGAATGGAAAGCAGGCATCAGCAGCACAGCAAGTCAGAAATGTTGTTCAGGGAGTGGGGTATGCTCCCTGAAAGAATTAAATATGAATTGTTGGCTCCCACATTGCCTGGAATTTCACTGACAAAATATGTTGCTGACTGATGTTTGCTTTCTACTTTATTCAGAGGAGCGGGACCTTTTGTACATTCAGGACTGAATAAAAAATGCTGGAATACATGACTGCTTTCTCACTCTGGCTTGCTTTGCTTTGATATCTGATATAATCAGAAGAAACCAGACTGATACCTATGTGATTATATATAATCTTAAATTATTTCCAATGATGAGCAAAGGTCTTGCAGTATGTGAAAAATAATTGAAGGTGAACCAGACCTGCTTCTCATATGCTTTGTTATGGAATGTAAAGCAGTCAGTTGAAATGCAACATGGCATCCGGGGCTTTATGAAGCGAGACACCTTTCTGCCAGTTCATCTCTCTCCAAATCACACTGAACTGTTATCTTCTATTATGTCAGCAATAAAGGAATGACAGACAAATACAAGCACTTTGAGCATGTATGATGGCTTGTGCTGTATATGTTTTGCCTTGCAAACAAACCATACTTCTTAAGACATTTGCAGCCACGATATTTTTACATGGGGAAAAAAAATCTCTTTTTTGCATCTGCAGGAAGATCTCTAGGATATTACATAGGTTGAAGGTCTCTGTTCAAAAGCTTGAGTTGCTACCCCAGACACACTCCTCACAAGAAACAACAGCATTGATCCCAGTATCTTTTCCTCAAAGTCAAGAGCTCAGAGTGTATTTACCTACTCCAATGACTTTTGTTCCACCTTGAATCAGCAGATTTTGAGAGGCTCCAAGCTGGGAGCTTTCTCAGAAGTGGCATCTTTGAAAAGCCACTGAATGGTAGTACATGAAACGAAACCACATGCTCCCAGACAAGTACACTCTCCATTCCTGTAATGTTTTCTTATATAATTGTATAAGCAACATCATAACAACAATAAAAGGGAGATAAGTGACATTCAGTTATAAGGATTTATATCTGTCTTCCAAGTTCTTCATAGTACTCATTCCTTTGAATAAGCTGATCACAGGACAATTCAGGGGTAACAGCTGCAGAGACACTTGACATAAAGTTCAAAATTTTTTCATTAAGTGGGGTGGATAGTATGTGGATAGCAATTTCTTTTCCAAAGTTCCTGGTTTATGTCACTGTTATGAAGAAGAGACCCTCTCACCAAACTTTACTTCTGCCCCTGCAGTCCAGTTTGGACCAGCGTTGTGAGCTCATTCCAGCCAACAAGTGAGCACTTACCAGCTTCTCACTCACTTTATCTTCTCTACAGGGCATGGAGGACCATAAACAAATGAATGAACTGGCTTTTGATTTAACAAGAAGTAGATCAATTTGGGCTTTGAAGTGAAAATACTTCTCTGCCTCAAACTCATTTGTGTTTAGGTTGCTAATTTGTGACAAAATCAGCAAAATAAATAAAATTTCAGCTTCAGCCCTACCTCTTATAAGCATGCATCCAGGGGATGAGTAAGAGTGAAAGGTTAGGAAGAAAAGTGTCTCGCATATTCAAAGAAAACGGAAAGAGATAAGTACTTAAATTATACCAGCTCTAACAGGAACTAGATACCCAGGCTTGCAGGATCCTTTCAAGATCCTATAGAAGCCAACCCCTGGAGTTTCAGATCTTTTTACATAATTATAATCTCTTGGAAAACTCTGAAACAATGTGTGCATTAGGTAAAGTTCAGAGAAATTTAAAATAAATATATTTTCTGATTTACAGATCTCAATAACTGTGCAGTTTTGTTTTGAATTCTAACTAAAAACTTGAATAATACTTCTTTAATGAAAAGTTAATTTTTCACCATATATCTCTCACAGAATTATGCATACATATATACATACATATGAACACAGGCATAAGTTTAATTTGTAGGACCATGTTTATTATTACAAAATCATTTGAGCCTCATTTAAAATCAAATGAGCTTTTTGGACTGAAAAATTTTTTTCCAGAGTTTGCCATACTTGTTTATATTATTTTGCAAATATATAAATATATTTTGAGCTTACATAAAAATAGTAATGCCATTTTAGAAACAATGTCTTTAAAATTCTCCCCAAAAATACTACTTACCATAGCCCAACCCTTGTAAGGTTTTCTGCATGTCAAAGGCTACAGTTGTTTTATCATTGTACTCCCAAAGTGAAATCGCTATCAAGAGTAAAATTATAGGTAATGGGATTGTCTTATCTACCACTAGACATGTGCAGTGTAGACTTCTTCACAGGTTGTAGGTGGTTACATTAAGGCAGAATTAATTTCCTCCAGACAAAGATTGATTCAGGTTTACATGCTGTGCATTAAATCCGGGTATTCACTACTCCAGAGTAGCAGTGTACCTGACAGTACACTCTCCATACACACCAATATAGTCTATTTCCTCTGAAAATCTAGCATTTATAGTGCTATGTTTCAACCTTGGTTTAAACTATTTCAAATTGTGACTATTCCTGTCAGTTTCTGAATTTGCCTCAGTTAACATTATAATTTCACCAGCAGAAAAGATCTTAAAAGAGAAACATTCTAGCTGCAGTATTCAAAGAAAATAAATGAGGCCAGCAGGAAGGCAAGGAAAGTATTAGTGATCTTTGTGCATCAGTCAAAGAACACCAAAAGCATCTTTCTACACAAATCTGAAAAGACACCGAGGAGTAACTCTGGGAAAAAGATTAATGACTTGGTGCCATGCACATGGCTAAAAAGCAGTCTGAAACATATGTATTTTAAGGGATGTTTTTCTGAGAAATTGATTTAAGCATGTTAAGTCAATGGAATTTAGAGTAAAGCTCTCCTCAGCTGGAGATAAACTCCAAGCATGCCTCTTGCTATTCTAAAGCAAGATGGGCTATGAGCTTGCATCTTATCTCACAAGGTGTTTAATTAACCTTGCTGATGAAAACATGAAACCTATTAACAACTTTGTCTTCATAACACACCACTAAACATGTTCCTATAAGAGCTTTCATTATGAGAGCTCTAAGCTGTTCATCTGCTTTGAACTCAAGCAAATGAGGCAAAGTCTGTATCAGTAAAGGAACTCTGCTTTCATTAATCACATTGTCCAATACCTACTTTTCAGTGGCAACATCTGTGTACCAGCAAGCAGAATCTAGCTGTTCCATATTAATCAGGAGAAAACTACTAAAACATTGAAGTAGCTGGTCAGGACACTTGTGTTTACTGAACTCATTTCACTAGTGTTGAAAAATGTACTGCTATACTAAAAAAGGCAGAAGATGCAGGCGTGGGCTCCAGATCTTTCTACTAAAAAATTACTCTAATCTTTAACTTTATGATAGGAAGTCCTTTTTCTCACATGACATGCTATCTCCACAATATTGGCAACGGACACTAGCAGACAGTGCTATCTCAAAAGTGATCTAGGAACATGTCTCTTTCAAAAAAAACCCTCATTTCTAGGCATAAATACATGAAAGTCCCTGAGACCATCACCTGGCTTTTCTTGCTAACTCCTGGACTCAGCTACAAACTGGGTACATAAAGTTTAGGTGTCTAAATCTAGATGTATGTACATTCACTGAGTAAATTAAATGCTTTAAAGTCCAAGAGAGATCTAGGACTGAGGTCAATTGGCTGCACAGAAGTGTCTTGTGCCACTGAGCCACGCTGCCTCCCCAGCACACATACCTGAAGAGCAGGGGTCCCCAGGAGGCCCTGTGTCATCTGTGCAAGTCTCATAAGGATGTCTTTGGTACCTTGATGTCACCATTTACTCAAATGTGGGCAATTAAATCCCTGTTCAGTACAGGCAAAGGACTTGTAAAAGCTTTACACCTTACTAGATACATGTATTAACTGCATAGTTCTCCAGACTCCATGCCCCACATATACTAGGGGATTAACTCAGGGACTTAGTTTCCCAAACACACACTCTTAAAGCCACTTCAGGTGTCCTGGGTTTGTCTGACACATCTGCATGAGACTAATGGATATGACACAAGGCCTACAGAAAACCTTTTCTCTCTGGACCACTGATTAGACACCAGGCTAGATGCCTCCATGTGGAACTGAAGAGTCCCCAGTGTCTTTATATTATGCTGATTTTGTTGGGGCAAATTCCAATAGTACAAAAAGCGTAAGAAGATGTTGAAAACAAATGATGTACTGACCAAATTAACCAAACACTGAGACCCACTGTATGATTGCTTTATTTAATTCCTATGGAAATTGAGGTTTCCCTTGACCCGTACAGTGCTGCTGTAATCCAGTGCTTAATCAGTTCTTGTCTGTGATAAAACTGTGATGAATATCAGATTCATGGTGCTGTGAACTAGAGAAAAATCAGCAGCCCTTGTAACATCTATAATGAAAGAAACACGGTTAAATGATTTTGCTAGCTCAAGCAAGAATGTTGGTTTTACCAAACTGTATTTAATCCAGTGTTTACCTACATGAATTGAGCAGTTATGAATCATTGCTTTGGCAACCATCCCAGATAGCAATCGATTATGAGTATTAAAAGAGGACAAGATTATAACTTTTTTCAAATAAAAAAAATATTTTACTTGTGTCTGGAAAATTCCAGGTAGCAGTGTCAAAAATAATTTGAATTTCATACAATTTAACTGACATTACAGTAAGTTAACAACCTTTATACAGTACATAACCTTCTTTACAAGTAACCAATTTGATAGGCATTTATCTGACTAGATATTCATCCTGGAGTATAAATTGAAACAGATGTCAGTGAACAAACACAGTTTTATTTTCTAGCAGGTTCACAGCAGCAAGGTTGAGAAAAGGCAACAATGCCAATATCAGAAGCATGGTATTTGTTGGTACATTCACCAGGTGTTCTGAGTGAGCTGAAATCACTTAATCTTCCACTAGCAGACACAAATATGAATAATGCCTCTGAGAATGACAAGGGGAAGAGTTAATATAAAGGTCAGATAACAAAGAGCAAGACCCCACCTTGAATACAGAGTAAAAATCAAGCTGCATCTTTTTTTGTCTTCAAAATGAATCCATCAAGGGAAATAATGATATAGTTCTCAAGAGCAACATGCAAATCAGGGAATTAATCTCTAGCAAAATGTTTTATGTTATGGAAACCCACAAATAGATTTGATTCAGTGGCAATAAATCAAACATGGTAGGTAGTTCTGTTTGACTGATGAGTATACATGCCACTGGAGGCAGGACAGTGACATACACAGGATAGCAATAAATACTTACACTGACAGTTCAACAGCCATTGCTCAGTGACACTACAGGAATATAGAAAGCTTTGGGCAAAAATGCAATCCAGCTAACAAAAACATATTTTGCCTTTCTTCAGCTTTTTCCATGCTACTCTTTTCTGTTGATAAGGGAATGAGCAGCTTATAAAGAGTTTGCTAGTAAAAGCCGTACGATCTTGTTGGAAATAACGTTTTTCTGAAAGCCTTTTCTATTTTTGAGCTTTAAAGTGTGTAACTACAGCTGTAAAAGTACCAGAGACCCTGCTGCAGGCAATCCTCCTTTTATTTTAGCACCAGTAGTGGGTCCTAATGTGAGCTGGAGGTAAGCAGGACAAATGCCTCCCTGACGCAGTTGTTTAAAGACCAGCTTGGTGACCAGACACTTGAACTACAGCTTTGGTGAGAGCCAAGAGAAGGACAGCTCCCTCTCCCTCCCACACTGCTGGAGCATGGGAGAAAGATGATGGGCAGTCTGCACCTTGGGTGAGGGCTGGATGGAGCCATACGTCCTGGCTGCCTTGGGGAGGAAACAGTCTCTTGCAGAACAGCAGTATTTTGGCGCAAAAATCCTTAGT
Organism: Chloroceryle amazona; assembly: GCA_027560015.1. Taxonomy (NCBI): domain Eukaryota; kingdom Metazoa; phylum Chordata; class Aves; order Coraciiformes; family Cerylidae; genus Chloroceryle; species Chloroceryle amazona. The sequence goes on from JANHFX010008020.1 coordinate 76,772, forward strand.
GAGAACACAAAACTAAAACCAGCTCTTGTTTTTCAACCACTATTAGCAAAGCTTCTTCCTTTGTAGAAATGCCAAGGCAACAGATTATTGCTGGGTAAACCATGTACATTTTCTAATCGTATACAGTGATGTATACTCTGCTTTCCACTCCTGCTTCTCAGGAGACTGTTATAACAGTCATGTAATTGCCATCATTTTGAGCCTTTTTTTTTTCTTCCCTAATAAAGGCAGGCCTGGAAGCAACTAGCAGGACTATTCACTCCAGTTCCCATCTGCCTCTATCCACACAAGGCCTTCAGTGACTTGGGGGGGCTGGTGGACAGCCCTGGCATCTTGCTAGCCTACCAGGCCAATGCAGGAAGATGCTCCCTGAGGTACCTTTCAGCCTGCACCCTTGCCCACAGCCATAACAGAGCATGTACAGTAGCTGAGCTTGGTCTTGTGGGTGTCTTTACAAACAGTCGCAGCAGGAGCCTTGGACAGAGCCAATGAGTCTTGCAGTTGTAGATGACTTTTGCTTGTGAGGATAAACATGTGATGTTATTATAGCTACTGTTCTCTGCCCTGCTGTGCTTTTAAGGGAACATAAGGGCCGCTGTACTGGGGCTGGTTAGCTCTATCAACCAAATAACTTGTTTCTGACAGTGACTATTCTTTCATATATCTGCTCTCCTAGAGTTTCTTATTTTGTTATACTTTCATATACTTTTTTTCCCCCTTTTTCTCCCTCTCTCAAATATCCTTGAATGCTAGTCATTTTGAAATTTTAATTTTAATATGGTGAAGGCACAGCATAAAATCCCCCAAAGTGATGCTTTTCATAAAATCTGGCAAAACCAGTGAAAAATGTCATGGAAATGTCAGTAGTCAGTGTCACAAAGTGGTCCTCTGTTGCTAGCTAATTGTATTTCATGGTATCTTAAAGGCTAAGATAATATCACTTTCTACTGGTTCATTCGGTGTGGAAACTAATGGATCTTATGGATCTTTGTAAAAGTCTAACAGGCTACTTATAAAAGTTCTGTATAATGTTTAGTGAGTAACCTCAGGTCAGGTTTAACAGCTGATAAAATACAATAATACTTTCTATTAAATAAATGCACAAGGATTCTCTTCAGGTTGAGTCTGCTGAGGCTCCTAGAAGGATTTAATTTACGTTTGACCTGTTCAAATGGTTACCAAAAGATTTTCCTGCCTTAATCTTATTTGAGAAGTGATGCTAACACTATTTCTTTAACCTGCATCATTGTGTAAAGACTGAAATGACATAAAATGTAAGTCATGAGGAGATCTTGCAATATTTTTAAAAGTTACATTCAATCATGAGAGTTTGCTTCTATCTGCATATATTTCCTTGCCTTTATGGGGTATTTTTTAACGTGATTCATTACCAGGCATCCACTGTCCTATGGAAAAAGATCTTCAGACTAGAAGCTTGTGACGTTGACATTTGTAATGGTTGTCCTCTTCATAAGACTATTGGTCTTGGCAATTGTTAGCCATGCTGATGATTCTCAGAATTTCTCTAATTCTCCTCATAATTCTGTTTGGTTTCACTCTAAAACCAAAATTTCATCTTTTTCTCTTGGAACATTTGAGAATTTTCTACCACATTCATTTAAAAGAGTATGTGTTTTCCACAAAATGGAAGAGATCACTTATGTTAAAGGTTCAGTGAACTTGCTAATTCATCAGTCTAGACAGTGGGTTTCTTCACCTGCAGAAGAAATATTTTTCATATGCATACCTTTCAAATTCTTTCCAAATATGCATGTTTCTTACCTCTGAATAGATGGAGAATGCAGAAAAGCAAAGACTTGGGGCAATGCTGACAAACAGCTAAAATATTTCCCTTGAAGATGCAGTCAAAGAGGTAATAAATATAACCATAGAAGCAAGAGACAGGCATTTCTTACTTGATTTTTTTCCAGGATCCATAATAGAATAGAAATAATGTAAATGGAAATAATCTGTATACAACAAGTTGAGAAACATTGATTTAGCTCCCTAAAAAAAGCTTTATGTCAAGTCTCTTGTCCCTAGTAAGATCATAGCTTGAGACATGTAGGTTCCTCACACAAGGGAGAAGATTTAGACTTTTAAAGAGGGATCCATAAAAGTTGAATGGACCAAACCCTGCAGTTCTTAAGGACAAAGCACACTTTTATGTATTCATTGGAGTACAAGGAGTGTAAATCTCCAAGTACATAGAAGGTAGATGACCTGTTTACTCAGAAGTGCAATTAACACTATATATATAAATTGAAAAATCAAGGTAACCTCTCCCTCCCCTGTTAGGTTATATGAATAAAGCTTTTTCAAGATAAAGACCTGTGGTGACCAGAGGAACAGTGATGGTTGGAAGCACCCATGCTGAAAACACTGAATTGCTAAGATCATCACAGGACACTCAAGCACTGTCCCTTGTGCAAGACATGCAAACTGTGGGGGATTATTGTTTAACAGGTTATAGAACCTATTATGTGGTGCAGGGGTGGAAAATAATGTTAGGATGAGACAGGAAGACTTATGGAATTGTTTAAAGCTTCCTTTGGAAAGTTCAGGGGAAGAGACAAAGGTTAAGCGAAAAGAAGGATTGGGGAGGAGTATATGTGGAAAAATAGAAGAAAAAGAGAGGAATTAAATGGGGCTAGTAACATTTAAGTAGGTGGTTAGTTAGTGTGTTTATCACACCAAGCCCTTTTCTTGATTAATGCAGTCCATCTATATTAAATCTCATTTGCATCTGTCTTTTATGAAGTTCCCACCCTATTCTAAGCCTACACATTTGAACTTCCAGCAAACTTCAGGTGAGCCACACCAAAGAGTAAGGCAACAGGTCTGAGAGCCTGAATGTCCAAAGCTAGCCACTGGTGAGATTAGGGGACCAACTACCAAATTTGAATACGAACTAGTGGTGTAGTAGGAGGAGTACATCAACACTTTTAAAGATACAAGGTCAAAGTCAGCAACTGAGTGAGAGGCCTGGGATTCAGGCAGGGATATTGGGTGAACTTAAAATTCATTCTGATATTTGGGAGACCCATGAATATGCGAGTGGCTGAAAAACAAAAGAGTCAGGATGTGTGTAGATGCGTGTGTATATGTGGGGGGGGGTTGGTGGTGTACATGTATATAAATATATGCTCAGCCTTGCTGCTGGCAGGACTCAGGCACAGGAAGCCACCTTATCCATGGGGCTGGGATGGAAGACACCTTCAGGTCTGAAAGCAATGAGAGTTGGCACTACAGGTTCTGGAAGGATATTTTGACTTGTTCTTGAAGTCCACCAGACCTTTGTTTCTTCTGAAAAGAACGGAGTTTTAATTCGTCTTTTGTTGTTGTTTTTTTTTTTTGTTTTGTTTTTCCTACTTCTTATTCACTGACTCTCATGATAAGAAAGTCAGGATATTTCAGACATAGAACAGCATCATATTGCTCTGACAACATAGCCTTTGGCTGACTTGGAATGATCTCAAAATATCTTTGAAATGGTGTTCAATCAATACCCAACAAAATGAATTCTGAAGCAATGTTGAAATAACATTTGAATTCCACATTCATCAGTGACATTGTTAATTTGATCTCATTTTTTTATTACTCAAACATTATCCAAGCCTAAAAGCAGTTAACTGTCTTTGAATCTACCTTAAGAGCATTTTTGAATGTTTGAAGGAAGATGCATATTGCCCTTAATTATAAATAACACAAATGTTTCTGTCCTAATGGGATGTGACAGTCTGACTTCCTTAATAACTATTTATTCTGAATACACTGAGATCAAGGAAGACATAAACACTTCTGGAATAAAGAAGAGGGAAGGGAGAAGGTACGTATAGGAGTACAAAGGCAAAGTCTCAGTTCCTAGTTAGTTATCATTGAGATTTAGAGCAACAGAATAATTTTGTCAGGAAAGGACCTCTGAAGGTCATCTGATCTAATTCCTTGACCAGAAAAAGGACAACTCAGAGCAGGTTGCTCAGGCAGTGTCCAGTAAAGTCTTTAGTATCTCCAAAGATGGAGATCCCACAACCTCTATGGGCTCCTGTCCTATGTTTGACCACCTTCACTGAGGATGAGGGAGACTTTTTTTCCTGGTATCTAATTAGAACTTCTAATGCTACAAGATGTTTGATATCCTGCACATTAAGGTGAACTGTTCCTTTGCTCTCAGGAGGCAGACCTTGATCAACCAGCTGCCTTGGGCAGCCCTGACCTCAGGGAAGATTCCTTTGTGGTCCCACCTACAATTTTCCAGTATGACTGTGCATGGACATTTAATTCTTCCTGCTTCTGTTTGTGTAGAGGCACATCAGATGGGCTCTCTGTTGTGCTGCTATCAAGTAAACTGTGAGAGCTTCACTGGCATGCTGTGCCCTAGGTGTTTCCTCACTGTTCCTTGTACTACAACTTCTTCCTAGGCTCTGGTCACCATCTGAGAACAACCTAGCTTAAAGTGTCCCTAATTAGGGCAGCAAGCCTGGTGGAAATGGTGCCTTGTAGCGTGGGTAGAAGGGGCCTTGTCTAGTAAAGGGAAGGAGGTTGTTTTAGAATGCAGAATATATGAAGGAAAGTGGATCCTTTTAGCTAATCTGGTAGACGACGATAAAGCCTGAAATCTTTTCTCTCCAGTGCAGGCTCTAGTTTGAATTGACATTCTTAAAGACAAAAGCTGATGGAAGCAATGTATTTATTAGAAAGTGAAAGACAAAGGCAAAAAAACACAATTTTTTTTATTTTCTTCTGGGGATCATCAGCTCTTCTCAAGTCCAAAAGTCAATAATAATGGTAAAATTTGAGTTTCATGTTTGTCTTGTCGCTGTATTCCCTGGAACAGTTCAGCTGAAGTCAGTATGGTAGAAGGTGAAAAAATGCAAGATTTGGATTAGGGACAAGCTTGGGGCAGATTTTTCATAGGGAAAATACTAGAGAAAAGGGCCTAAACTTATTTTAGAGAAACATGCCTATAAAGGCAATGCAAAGGCAAGTCATCATTAAGATATCTGTAATCAGGAATAATGTTAAGACTGTTTATCTTCATTTCTATTAAAAGGTTGTTTAGGGATCAGAACCATACAACTTAAAAAGGTCTACCTCAGATTTCACAGCAAACGCTGACCAGTGGCCCATTCCTCTTCCTTTTGGCTTTTAGTAAGCCTGTAACCTAGTCTTGAAATACATCTCGAATTTGGGAAGCAATATAGCTAGGTCAGAGAGATGCTTAGAGGCCAAGATAAGAAATGTAAATCATAATGTCAAATGCAGAAGGTACAAAAAAGTAACTCAGAATGGTTAATGACATGATTGCAATGACACCAGAATGGGACAGGCTGAGGGTTAAAATTTATTCTTTCTAAAGAAGGAAGATTTCTTCAAAAATAGCAGTTCAAGAGAATCATTTTAAATTAGGAGACAACTACTGATTGTTCAGCAAGGGACAAAAAGTACAGAGAGGGGAAAGGTTCCAGAACTACATCATGTGCTGATAAGGAGAATTTGTAATAGCTGAGAATATTGCATATATGCTGTACAGAAGCTAAAAACTGTAGTATTAAAAATAGAGACTGCATTTTGTCATAAAGCAAACTTTGCTGTGGCAATTTCTTTTTCCATTATTGAAACAATTACTTAAGTGGCATACAGCTGTAAAGGGTGTATGTCTTATGTTGATGGTGTATATTTATATCTCTATCACTGTAATAGCACAGCCACAGTAATAACCTTTCAGTATTATCAATCTGACTTCAAAAGAAGCAGCATAAATATTGTATATGATAGCAAGTGTACGGTGATGAAGTCAGCATAAAGAAGTAAGACTTCCAGGAGATATCATAGACTGTCAGGATGCATCTTTTTTGCAATTGTTATTGCGAACATATATAAAAGAAGGGAAATTAACATTTTAGGGAGCAGGAAAATTAGTGACAATTTAGTTAATATATTTGAGTTATTGTGGTAAAATGCAGAAAACAGTGTAAGGAACATAAAGATTCTACCTACTAGACTGAACATGGATTAGATTTGGTATCAAAATCACAATCTAAATGATTTTATCCCAGTGTTAGTATGTATTTCAGCTATGGTCAAACAATCTTCATTTGACTGTGTCAATTTTTAGGGTCAGGACCATCTGTTAGACCTATAACAGACATTCTCTGTTAACCATTCTCTTCTCCCAAAGGGAGGAGAAAAGGAATATGGAAGAGAGACTTATCAATTAGAAAAGAAAGATAGAACAGCTTTAATGAAAATAGTAGTAATATGGAATATATACAAATGCATACAAAATTAATGTTGAATCCACCCCCCCCGATGGCAATTACACCACCAGCACCTCTGATGTTGTGGAGCAGCATTGCCTTCATGACATCATTTCTCTTCTGCTCCCTTTTGTGACCGAGAATCACAGAATCACACAGAATCACTGTGCCTATATGTCACCCTGTTGGGCCTGAGCAGTAGTGCCATGGCAAAAGATCTCCCTGAGTTTGTCATCACTTACTGAGTAGTGATTTGGTTGACAGAATAGTTCTGATACATGTAAAACTGTTTCTTCTTGGAAGAAATTAATCAGGGTGATCTCTTTCAGGGGCACTAAGTCTAACCAAAATCCCAAAAGGACACACAAGCAGCTTATCCAATGATTGATTTTTTTCATCAGTTTTAAGTATATGCATGGTAGGATCATTTGGATCAAGGAATCAATATTTTATTCAAAATAGATTGACTCTGTTTTGAAGTAAAACATTGAATCACAAATACTGGAAATGTAGGGACCTCACTAACAATTGTTTGTATTTACTGACCTGTTTTCTCCGCACTAAATACTTGATAGGCTAGACATAGCCCAACAAGATTCCTTTTTCAAGGGAAGAAAGAACAGTCCAGCTCTCTCAGCTTCTCCTCATACATCAGATAAATACACAGTCCCTTAATCACTCTCATGGTCCTTTGTTTGACTCACTCATTTACACTGGGGAGCCCAGCACTGGATGCAGCAGTCTGTGTCTCACCAGGAGTGACAAGAGAGGAGGATGCTCCTCCTTCAACCTGCTGGCAACTCTGTCTAATGCACTTCAAGGTGCTGCTGACCATGCTGCAAGGGCACATTGCTGGCTCATGTTCAGCCTAGTATCCACTAGTACCTCCAAACCCGCTTTCCAGCTGGACAGCCCCCAGGCTGTAATGGTACCTGGGATTGTTCCTCCCCAGGGGAAGAACTTGACATTTCCCTTTGTTGAACTTCATGACATTTCTGTTGCTTCATGTCTCCAAAACCTATATCAAACCCAACCCACACAATGGCAATTACAACACCATCACCACTGATGATACAGGGAAAGGAACTAGGGAAGTTCCAGACTGGAGTCAGCAGCAGACAGGAATCAGATTCAGGAGCTGCATTCTGGAACTGGATTCACAAATGCATGGATTAGGATCAAAGGCAGGACAGATTCCTCCTTGGATGCCTGTCATTGAAGAAGAGTGTAACTACATTGAAGAAGTGTTTGATCCTTGTGAACCCTCAACTTCATACTTAATATGACAGATATAGAATGGGATACCTTGTTGGCCAGTTTAGGGTCACTTGTCCTGTCTGCTCCTCCCTGCAGGTGTGACCTTTTTACAGCACCCCAACATGGAACACAAGATTTATCAGTGACCTTGGTTTCTATAGGAGCAAGTAAAAGCAAGAGCCTTTCTGCACACCAATCCTTGGTAGTAACTATAAACATCAAGCATTATCACTGCTAGAAGCAGACACTGTGCTCAATTACTGCGACTCATACAAGGAGCCACAGAATTTATGTTTCATTGGTATATCTTGTTTACAAAGGTTTGTCCGCATTTAATATGCAGCTTTAAAAGACAAATACTGTTTATGGTTTTCTTGCTCTTTGAAGTAGGTCAGTTTTTACTACAAAGAATATTGCTAGATAAATTCTTGCTAGAACTTACTTTATTCTCTGCTTTCAGCAAGAGGAAATGTTAAGGACTTTGTGTTTCTTGGCAGTTGTACAGTCTCATTTAATTTTTGACATAAAGCCTGAACACTAATGACACCTTTTAAATTTTATTTTACTTGGGGTGGGGGAGTGTTTGGTTTGTTGTTGTTTGTTTTTTTTTCATAGAGGGACTGTTTTCCTTTAAATCTTAGTTAACATTTCCTTGCTGGAAATTATTTGGACTTCATTTCTAGGATTTAGTTATCTGAAGTAGAAGTTTAAAAGTAGTGTTCTATTCCAGTAAGACAGCAGGGAGTCCACCAATATTTTCTGTGCTGAATGATTTTCATGGCTGATGCAGTTGTCCTTCACATGGGTGTAGATCAAGAGCAGCTCAATTGATAGGAGTAGATTTATATCCCAGAAAGTAGAGTTGGATCATGTGGCATTTTGTAGTCAGCTTAGTTTCATGTCATATATTTGCAGCTCAGATCTTTCTTTCATTGCAGTATGGAGAAAACTCCTGCTGACTTCAAAGGAAGCATGAGTATACCTTGTGGTAAAGCGAAACTCAACAAGCGATATATATTCCTGGAGTGACTCAACTGAGTATGTCTCACTGGAGATTTTTCAGTCCCAAACTTTTCAAAATCAGAGTGAAGCTGTATTTTTAAGAGAATCGAAATCCCATGTTCTCTATAAGGCCAGGGAGCCCACATCTCACAGACAGTGCAACTGTGTACACAAAAAGCTACACATGAGATTCAGTTCCCCGTCAGGCCCTGAGGACCCCTCTCCACATTTCAGCCATTCTCTCAGGGCATGTAGTTTTCCTGGGGCAGTAGATCAAAGCTTCCAGCTCCATATCAGACATTTTTATAAAAATGGACATACCCTGCAGGAACAGGCAGCAAGTATGGAGAATGTGACATTTGCAGTTCGTCACTGAATAATGGGATATGAACCTCTGCTTCAGCTGATACTGTCACACTTGCAGAGCTCCCCTTTTCCTTTTCTTACTCAGCGATGACAGTCACTCTTATAGCTTATTGTGAAAAGGTGAAATCCAGACTTAAACTCTTGGCCATTGCCTTAGTACTTAGAAATATGTGCAAAAAAAGGGGGAGAGAAAGCTAAAGAAAATGAGTAAACTCAGCATTGTAAACTGCAAAAGTGAGTGACTTTGTAAAACCTAGAGAAGTAGGAGCTGACAAATTATAGGAGAATAAATTAAAGACATAGAATTAAATCACAAAAGTGATAGAATTCAACTTGACAGACTTGCAAAGACAGGTTTTTCCAGACTAACCTGACAACTTCTCTGGTAAGATAACTGATGTTTCTAGATCAGGGAAATGCAGTATATCTCATCTGTCTGTGCTTCAACCATGCATCTGACATGGGGACATACAGGAAATAGTTCAGCTGGAGAAGATGGAATAAAATACAGTATTTATAATAAGTACATAAAACTGCTCAATTAGGAGGCAATAATGTTTATGCTGAAAGTAAACTGCTGGTTTTGGATAAAGGTTCATAATCCTGAAGAAACTAACCTTAAAATTACTCATATTTTAGTTAATTATCTCAGCAAAACAACGCTGAGTGTGCTAAGAAAGGTACATTCTTGTTCAACAGATTACAGCCCCTGAACCCCTTTATCTTGGCCTCTAATCAGGTTGAGAAATATGTCTGAGCTATTGTTGAGCTATTAGTTTACTACACCAAATGAACCCCATCTGTTACTCCACAGATTATGACTAGCACTTATCCTTGGAGATGCAGAAATTCTGCTCCTACAGTGGAGCTTCTGGCCTTAGAACCTGTCCAACACACCTTCCAAACCATATTTTGTACAAGAAAATAACATCAAAAATTGAGGTGCATCGCTGTCTGACTCTGCCAGCTGTAACAAGTGTTCTTTGAAGAAAGATGAGTCCAAAAAAAAAGCACAATTTGCTTAAGGACTATTATGTTAGGAAATATAGACACAGCAGTGGGGAAAAAGTAGGAACAAAAGTGATTCAACAGCTGAATAGGATTGAAAAAAAAGTGCTTTTTATTTTAAGAATGTTCTATATCACCCTTATATTTTGGTCAGGAATCACCCTTGATAAGTCAAGGAAGCAATATTTGAGATGAAAAAGCCTCTACCTGGGTATCACATCCTGATACTCCTAAAGTTTCCATATTTGCTTATATATGAAATGTCTGATTTGGGACAAGAAAACAGCAATGCATGAAAGGGAAAAGGGATTAATATCGAAATGATGATGAAGAGCTTCTCTTAAAACATTTCAGACACTGAACCTTACATGATTTGGGCTTGAATTTCTTAGCAGAAGGATCTTTCTTTGCCTCTAGTGAATTTAAATATCCAAATGCACACTCTTTTTTTCTTTTTTTTTTTTTTACTTTACTGTCTAGCCATATATTATGTGCTGGTTTTAATTCATTAGAGTAACTTGAAACTGTTGGTGCCTGAGGATTTAATTTTAATTTATGTAATTTACTTGAGAAAATATGCTGCCTTAAGATTCTTCAGTTTACTTGCAGTTCCCTTTTTTAAGTGTACATGTTATCATTGTTCATGCACATGTATCACATGACATATGAAGAGGTTATTTACCAAAAAAAGTATATAAAATGAAATATTCCCAAGAATAAATATACATCTAAATAACATCCTCTAAAACAGAAGTCTTTAAAAAAGTTAAACCTTTCATTATGCCCTTCAATAGATTCCTAGTTCTGTCAAATGTTTATATAAAGGTTGAATTGAATACAGTCAAGGGCTTTATGATTATAAAAATCTGCAGTAACCACCTGGTGTTGAAATTGGGAACAGTATTTCCATCATATTATAATTTCATCAGTGACAGTCTTCTAGGTATTTGACACCAATACAGCATTTCACAGGCTGAAATTGAGATCTTGAATTTTTTCCAGAAAACAATATGAAGCTCATTCATCTGCAAAAGAACTGCGATAATATTTTTGATCTAATATGATTAAGTAAATAAACAGCTGTGATTTCAACTATTTGTAGCATCTTCTTGGGCTTCAGGGTTAGCCCAGAGTAGAGCAGATGGCTGTACTCTGATTTGATAAGGAGTCTTAGATGGTTGCAATGGTAAAATAATTTTTCAAGAGGGCCATTAACAAGTACCTAGCCTGATGCAATTGTATGATGGCATTCTTGGATGATCATGCCATTTGAGATCCTCAGGTCATCAAAGGATCCAAGAACAACTCAAATTGCAGGGCTTTGGAATGAGCAATGGAAAAAATGTCCTGCTACTGGGCAGAAAAAAAACATCTTGCCAGAATCTTAGTCTCTTTTCTTCACCTCACTGCTGAAGATTTATCTTGTATTCCAGCTCTCTTTACCCATTAACATCCAGGTATCTAAAGAGCAATGTGATATGAGAGATATTGCATTTAGTTTTCATAAAGGAAAGGACAAAGAGATTTACGTCATTCTTGTACTGCTTTCCTGAAGTTGCACCCTCCTCTAGCAATTTCAGGGAAAAAATAAGCTTGTTTGTAAATAGCTGGACAGCCATCTCAGTAAAAACTAACACCAGGGTCTCCACAAAATGGCCAAAGTTAAGTAACCTAAAATCTCTTCAGCAGAAACTGAACTGAACAACATTATCCAAAAGTTGTTTCTTTCAAGGAAAACTTGAATGAAATTTTTAAATAGATTTTAAAGAGGCAAGTCTCCCTGTGTGGTTAGGCTTTGGGGGCTTTTGCTTTGTGCAGGCTTCCCATTTCTGATGAGTGTGAAAGGAAGGGTGTGCTGTACACAGAGACTGAAATCCCTTTGGAGAGTGGTCTATATGTTCAGAATACCTCAGGCTTTACCAGGCTCAAAGACACTCCTTACACTATGAGTCATTAGGCTTCTTTGCTTTAATCTTGTCATTTGGCACAAATTAAAGCAGCAGGAAAAAGTTACTATCATGGAGGGATGATTTCTCATTACTGTTTCAAGCTTCTTCATATCTTAAAGAGTATATTTTCTTTCTTTTTTAAAAATTGAATTAATAGAAGAAATGCACATCCAGTGTAGCAAATAGGTCCTAGTTTTGCTTAATGGCAGTGTAAATAGATTTGATTTGAGGTGTCTTGTAGCAGATGATAACAAAATGATACATCAGCATGCTATTGTGCTTTGCACTGATATGGTAAACTGGGACAACTATTACCCTCACAGTAGGTCTTCCCTTTCCAATGTCCTCAGAACACAAAGCAGTAAAAGAATCAAAAGTATTTCCCTAATTGATAGGACCAATTGTTAAATGGTAGTGGCTTTCAGCTGGTGTTTGTGTACAACAGCGTAATCAAAACAAATGTTGACTATTCCCCTTTCTGTTTAATGTCTCTCAGCTACATCTACAGACTATGGTTGTCAGGGACATTTAGGCATGATGCCTTCAGCACTTCAACAATGCCAACCAGCACAAAATCTAGCAGCACCTTTTCCCGTTTGAAGATTAAATGTAATGTTCTCTAGAAAGCATACGACAACTTTGAGAAAGCATATAAATCATAACAGAACAAAATATGAACCAGGATGAGCTAGTGGGGGTAGTTTATAGCTTAAGCAATTTTGAAAGTATTTTTGTTTCAGACTTTGTTGGGTATAAAATGCTACTGCTGACTGAAAATCTTTTAAATTGAATAGCTGTGGCACTTCATATAGCTCAAACTTTCTGCATGGTTTTGATTTGTTCTTAAGCATGCCACTATGTAAAATATTTTCTAAAACTAGGTGAAAATGTGATCTTTCCTTGATTATTCCTGTTGACATGCTTTGATTTTTCTTGTCTCCTGCCATCCTACTCATAACACTTCTTTTAATTATGTGTACACATCATACATAACCTAGAAACTATTGTCATTATTCTGTACAAATATTTATTCCTGGGATATCCCCACTACCTTTCCCATTTTCATCCTTTTAATTCTATTGAACCTCCTTACTGCTAACTTTCACATTTTGCCTTTACCATTTCTATTTATAAAGCTAATAAAATACCAAGGAATCATTCTGACCTTTCCAGATAATCAATATTAAGGATAGTCAGCTATGATCAAACATTGTTTCAGACAATAATTATATAGAAGAGTGGCAATCTCTCATTCCTCATCTTAAGCAGTTGTCTGGGGGAGGAAATAGAAATATCTTAAGTACCTGAGATTTTGCTTCAGAAACATCATTTTTGACACATACCCATTAGCTGGGCTTGGTTGTGGATAGTGTCTGCTTTAAAGCAGAGTGCTGCCACTATTAGCGGTAAGTGGTCCATTCTCACAATTCTTCCTCAGCATAATTGCTCCATGGATGATAAATGACTGTTCAAACTACCAGCACAATGGTTTATTGTATTTTTGCAATGGAGGCACTTTACTGAAATTAAAAATGAAATAATGCTATTGGATTTCCAGCTTATTAGCAAAAGAGCAAGGAGAATTTGCGATGAGAGGAAATGTCTGCTGTTCAGTCTAGAGGCTGAAGTATTTGGGATGCATAGTGGTGTAAAGGGAGTTACACTGAAGTGTAATGCATATTACACTGAAGTGTAATGAAAATTTCAGAGCAGGAAGCATGGGACTTAAAACAGAAGGGTCATGGTTTCCCAAAGGACACTTTTTAAGGTTAAAAGAAGCTATTGATACTTTCTATAGGCTTCTTTCATTTGTCTATAAATAAAAATAAAGGAGGGAGAATAATATTCAGCCAGCTGGTGTCCTCAGATGCTCCCTAGACTGGAACAGAAAGATAAGCAGTTATTGGCTAATAATCAGCAAACTACAATTACTACTCAGATAATGTAATGCTTCTCCACAAATGTAAATGCTCCTTACTTTGAGGGTTGGGAGGTGGGGTGGGAAGGGGAGGTCTTTAAAATATGTGAAGTGAAAAAATAGAAGGCAATTAAGAAAACTGGCATTATCAGATTTCAAAAGTGCCTGATCCCTTTGAATCTTAAATAATCATAAATTACTTCAACAAGCCTTGCTTTCTACTTCTCTTTACATTTTTTTTTAAATTGTCTTTAGTATTTACTTGGTTTTCTGACTCCAAAACTGATTCCTCATAGCTGGCTATATTTTCCAGCTAACAGATTGAAAATGTGGCTCTAATTGAAATGTAGACCATTTTTTTATTTTATTTTTTTATTATGACCAGTCTCTGGTCATAATAATTGATAAGGACAGAAGCATTTCTGTTGCAAATTTGTGTCTGTAAGCTACCTTTATACACAGAGCTCCTTTCCAGAGGTGTGAATCCCTCTGCTAATAGAGAAGATACTGCAATTGAACAAGGGCTTGGTTCCTGCTATTCAGATATTTAGAACATAAATACAAGACACATAAGAAAGCCAGTGAACCTTCTCCTCTTTAAACCATTGAGAGCAGAAGTGAGAAATTCTTGAAACACTCAGTATCTGAAACCCTCAATTTACCACATTGTAAATTAATTCTGTTCTAATCTCAAAACAATGGTGGTCAGGTAGAATCTTCTGTTTAAAACAAGCAATGACTATTTCTGCACTGGTCATGGACCAAACTGGCAAGCGTCATCTCACCAAACTTTAAATATCTTCAGAGAATGTCTGTACATCTGAGTTTATCACACAGCAGAGCTCCCTTCGTATTTAGTGCAGAGAAATAGGTACTTGTAGGCATGAGTCATCTGATCTATTTTAGAATTTTTCTCCATAGGTCTCTAATAGGAGCCTCATGCAGCAAGTCTACATACAGACACCTACAACACCTACATCTAGAATTAGTCTAAATGGACTTTTCCAGAAATATCAATGAAAGGGAATAAAATGCCAGCTAATGTCTTATAACTTGAATACAGTTTAAATCTAATTTAAGAAGACAATTGGATAAGCATCTTCATGCTTTTAATGAGAGACACAGGTCATTAAAAAGAGCCAATCACAAAGATGTTTTGCCCTTAACACATCAATGTGATTGCAAAACAAAGATTTGCTTTTTGTTAGGTGCAATAAGTAGATGCTGAAGTACACACAGATACTGAATGGAACACTCATATTTCTGCAGCAGCTCCCAAACTATAAACCATAAATTACATCTGGGATTTGCATAGTTCCACTCAATGGACAAAGTAAACCTGACATTCTGAATTCAGGGCATTTAACACATACACAAGCAAGGACTATTTTTATACTGATCATGGACCAAATTGACAAGTGTCATCTCACCAAACTTTAAATATCTTCAGAGAATGAATCTTCAAAGAACATCTATGCAGAATACTTGTAGTAAATCTAATGTATCTGTCATTTATTATCTCTTATACATTTGCTGTGTCCAACAAGTGGCCTTTCCTGCACATGTAGGTCATCTGCACCACATGTGTGCATTTGATCAGTTAGATTCTCCACATTTAGATTCATGCTGTGTGCCCACAGACTAGTTTAGAGCACATTCAAAAATCCAGATAAGCTGTTAAAATCATGTTTTTCTACCCAGGCTAAATTTCTGTACCATTAAGGGTGTAGACAATAATTATATCAATCTGAACAAGTACTAACAAATTACAAGGTAAAACACATTTGAATCAAATAATATATACTTGCTTTAATAAGACACACACCAAAACTTACTCCACAGTGATGGTCACTGTTCATACAGCACAATCATTTCCGAGGTAGGCAGGATTTTTCCCCAGTTTCCAAATATTCAAAAGAATCTGCCATCACCTAAAAGGTGAAATACAAGGAAGTATAGTTTAATGTGAAAGTGTCATGAGTGTATGAAAAGACATTTTCTGTTAAGCATTTTTTCAGTTCATATTTTGTTGATGTCAACATCTCTTTAACCTGTTTTGTTCAGAGACTATTTGTGGTTCTATAATTGCTCTCAGAGGCATATCTGAACCACAGATTGAGGGATAATTGTAATTGGAAGAAACTGGGATTCTGAAAGAATCAGGAAACTTGTGTCTTTTTTTTTTTTTAACACCTAAAAACAAAAGATATCTCTGCATAAAGTTGAGATAAAAATCTACAATCATTGTTATCTTATGTTCCTGTCCATTGTCTGAACCTTTGAGTTCTCCCCAGAGAAATACTCTCAGTGAAGAGAAGACTGCGTAGTACTCTCTGGTTTCATAATACTGATTGTTTTCTTACAAATTTTATCCCCTTGTCCATCCTACATATGAGTACC
>JANHFX010008021.1:0-17631 GCA_027560015.1 Chloroceryle amazona
ATAATTTAATTATTAATAATATTAATAAAATATTACTTAAACATGTTAATTTGATTATAATATTATAATAATTTAATACCTTTAAAGGAAAAGTAATAAAATATTTTTTTTAACAGTTACTTCTCTGGATTTTTTTACTAGCTACTTTTAAGGAGCATCTGCATATGCATATAAGCTAGTTTGTATTTTTTAGTATAACCCTTCAATTCAAGCAATACATAATTTAGAAGAAAAAAAAAAGTCATGTTCATATAGACTAGCAGTATATAATTCTATCTTTTCATAGACTTAATCTACTATTTTTAACCTTTAAAGCTTAACTTTTAAATCAAAGATAGCATTAATTCAAAATATGTTATTTTAAAGAAGATTACTCAAAAGGCATGTAAACTGTGAAATTAAATGTTTGCTGATTAAGAAGAGATGAGAACTATTTCAGAGTAGAGAGAGTGGGAATGGGGAACAGTTTGTAGTATAAGTGGTTTTTCAATTTAGTTAACACCACTGATACAATAATATTCTATAGGACTGAATATTTACACAATGAATAATGTTACCTGTTACATTTCAGTTTCATTTCATACTGATATTCATAGAGATGTATTTGTATAAATTTGTGTGGTAAGGGAGACCCTGTTAAAAACTAGAGACTTACTGCTATTTGATCACTAGACATGGTATGTTTCTACCGCTCCTCGTTTTGGTTTGTGGTTTTTGTTTTATTTTCTTTTAAGAAGCATAGGCTGCCAGAGTACAGAGCTACAAATTCTGGCATGAATTTTATGCACTCATTGCTCACTACTGTACTTCACTGGTTACTGATGGCACAGTCTCAGTAAAATGCATTAGAATTATTTGTTACATTTCTGGCAGCTACTGAAAAATTATGTTCTTTGATGTTTCTGTGATGATTTAAAATTTTTGGACATAAAAATTATCACTGGCATACATAAGGAAAGATTTTGGCAAGTCGTATAACTGTATAACCGTTTCATTTACCCCCTGTGAAAGTGATTGGGGACTAAATACCTTATGTAAGCATCTGTCTGCTGTCTCTCGTAAGTGGTTGAAATTCTCTGTGATATACTCAGGAGTATCCCATTCTTCTCCAGTAATCCCAGCAGGAAAAGTCCAGTAGAAGAGAACAGCTAATACAATATCTGTGATAAAGAGTTACAAATGTCAGCATAGTCTCCTTCTAAGTTATCACATTCCCAGAGGATGCCAGAGAAGTCAGTAAGTATGTTACTCATTGCAGTTTCAGCATTTATCCACTGATGAGACCTACCCGAGGAAAATTTGCATTATGTGTTCTCTGTAGTATCCTGCAGTGCAGTATCACTGTAGAATATTATTTTGATACTATCATGGTAGAAGAAATTAGAGGCTTTTTCTATCTTTTTGAAATAACCTCTAAATCAGTGATATCTGCAGTTTGATTCAATTTCTTTTTAAAAGTTGACTTTGTATGCTGGGGCTTTTACCTTTTTCTGTGTATGCACATGAACTACCACATTGGCATATTATTTTAAAGAAAAAGACATTAAATTTTTACATAAATATGCAGTACATTTATAAAATACAAAAATGTCTCTTTCCTGCTGTTATCCTCCCATACCAGGCAAGTAGCTAACTCAGCTACTGTTGCTGCAGAATTTTGGTAACTGCATTCATGAATTATTTTTTCATTTTTTGCTTTTAAAATTTTTATGCAAAAGTTGATTTAATCAGAATAATTTAATTCATAGGATCATACTTGTTCTTTGTAAGACCATCTACCACACTTCCTTTACCCCCCGGAACAGGATGAGTGGGTTCAAGATACCTCTTGGGAAAGGTGCCTGGCCTATGGTGGCTGCTGAACTGTGGCTAAGCACTCTCAGGGACCGTGTGCTGGTTGACATCAATCAAAACTATGCTAAAGGTCATGCTGATAATTTAGTGGTATGGATATTCACCTGTCAGAAACTGGGCCTGTGCCATGGCCCTGCATAGTTTACTATTATAGATGGTAATTTATTGTCTACTAAGAAAGTATTTAGTATATTACAGTAATGGACATTCGTGGGCTCTTTGAAAGAAAAAAGAAAAGATTTTATGTGTCACAGCTACTTGCAAGATGTTCATGTACATATATATATTTCTACGTGGAAAAAAAGGTTTATGTGATGGCTGAATATAGATATTCTTATAAGAGAAGCAGACTTTTAAGTGACTCTTCAGTCACAAGTGTATTTCTTTTCATGGTCTTGGAAAAATGACTTATAAACATCAGGCTTGTGATTCTGTGCAAACTATTACTTGTAGGTTCATTGGGTTTAATTTCAGATCTCAGCTTAAAAAACAACATAAAATCAAGAACAAAAAAACCCAAAGCAAAGTAATACCCATAATGTTATTTGATACATATGTGCATTTTTCAGTAGATTTATTTTCTTCTACTTGTAGGTAAATGTCTTTCTAATATAAATATCACCATTGCTATTCTGTTTACAGTGCTATACAGAATTGGGGATCTTTTTCCAATATATTGCTATTAAGTAAAATCTCATGGGAAGAATGTTACCTGCAGAACTTCCCACTAACCATTTGGAAGTGCTTTCTTACAGGAATATTAGCAATGAAACTGTGAACTCAAATTCTCATTTCAGTTTAGGTATAAAAGCACACTAGAAGAATTATCTTAAATTTACATTTATATAACTGAAAATAGAATATGTCCCATGATACTTTTACCATATATCCCTGCAAAGTGGCAGCTGAAATATTATCTCACTTAACACTAAAACTAAAATCCCTACTGCTGAGTAGGAAGTTAAATTCCTATTATTGGGAAATATGTTAGCTTGGGATGGCCATGGGTACCACAAATTGCCAAGAGCTTCCCCTGAATATAGTGTAACTGAGTAGTTATCAACAGAATTTCAAGAAATTCTGACAATGTGAAGTTCTGACAGGTTCTTGTTCACTTCTTGAGTCAAGATTGGAATTTCCTATTTCAATAAGATAATAGAAATGTATTAGGGGTAACAGTAGGAGCTCTGTAAAGGTTTTTTAACCTCTTCATTCTGAGGATCTTCATTAAAATGTGCTAATGAAGATATGAAAGGTTTGAAATGAATGATACCAGTAGAAAAAAATCCAAACAGTACAACTACTAATATCACAGTTTGATGTAAGCTTAAATCATTAAGGAAAGAAGTACTGAATCTCTTTTAAGTGCAAAAGAGGGCCTAAATATCATTCTTTTACACCCAGATGCTATCCCAGATGGCTTGCAGGGATAGTATTCAAATTAGGGGAACAAAAAATTTGACGAAGTATGAGAGTTTTCAGCACACAAAATATATTAAGAATTATATGAGAAACAGCTGATGAGAATAAAAGTGTTATTTCAAACCCCATGTACAAACCATGTATAAAACTCATAAAAGCAATAGACAAAATGTGGATTATTCTAGCTATGTAAAGATCTTTGGTGAGAATACTGTGGCATGCCACATTGCTCAAATTCAGATATTTCTGGTTTAAATCAATCTATATTATCCACTAAAGTGCTTGGGATGGATCAAAACAGCTGGCAATGTTTGGAAAAAATGTATCAGGTATACATGAGCTACTGGCCTTTAACATGGTTCATTGGAGTATGTTGTGAAATCCTTTTTTGCTTGTACACACAAGTCATCCATCAAATGGCTGGCAAGATGGCTGTCACATAGCTACAGTAGTGATATAAGTAGAAATGTAGCACTTTTTTTTTTTTTTTTTTCTTTCTTTCCCTGTGGGAAAATACACATTGATTTATTTCAATTTGTTTGGAATCTGAGAGATTTTCCACACATGGGAGTTATGAGTTGAAGGCACTAAAATAGAAGCTTTTAACATGAATGAAATTCTTATGCAATGTAAGAACTATTGCTCTGGAAAAAAAAAAATCATGGCAAACACAGGTTATTTTTTGTCTGTATAAAATAAAGATCGCTTGATACAGTACTGTTCTGGTTACTACACAAAATTTAAAAAGATTGATTGTAGCAAGTATTACACACTGGTATATTTTCAGCAATCCTGGTATTCTTACGAGGTTTTGAGCTTTTAACATTGTTTTTACTTTGAGCATTGTTGTGGGTCCACCCCAGCCAACAGCCAAACACCCACATAGCTGGTCACTCATTCCCCTCTTTCCCAGAACAGGGTGAAAACAAAAGGAAGCTGAGGAGACTTGTGGATCAAGATAAATGCAGTTTTATAGGTGAAGCAAAAGCTGCACACACCAGCAAAGTGAAATAATGCATTCATTCACTACTTCAGAGGTGCTTAACAACTTCTTCTAAAGCAGGGCTTCATCATATGTAACAGTTACATGGGAAGACAAACATCATAACCCTAAATGTCCCCGTTTCCCCTTCTTTCCCTGAGCTTTTGTTGCTGAGCATGATGTCATATGTCACGGGATATCCCTATGGTCAATTTATCAGCTGTCCTAGATGTGTCTCTTCCTGGTTTCTTGCTCAGCCCCAGCCTAGTTGCTCGCAGAGTGCGAAAAAGAAAAAGTCTCAATACTGTGCAAGCTCATCTCAGCAGTTGCCAAAAGATTGGTGCGTTATCAACATTATTTTAGTCACAAATCTAAAATGCAACACCATATGGGCTGCTGTGAAGAAAATTAACTCCATCCCAGACAGATGCCATACAGCCATATAATTATTTAATTATCTTATAAGACTGTTTCTTATGTTAGGTGAGCTACCACTTCCTCTGTCTTTTTTTCCTCAGACTACTAAGTGTTAATGATAAGTTAATGACAATGATAATAAAAATTCACCTCTTAACACAGTAAAATAAATGGATCATATTCACCGTTTTGCCTCGTGTCATGAGGCAGTATAGAGCATTAGATACAAACTGGTGAAAGTGTCTTAGAACCTAATGCAGGTTGAATAGAAAAGACATGGAAAGTCTTAAGATTGACCTTAGAGTGATCTGGATCGGCACCTATTTAAAAGTTCACACAACTCAGGAAAAATTGTTCTTAGATTCATATATCTACTCATAGCAGGAAATGGGTATATAAAACTTTTTTTTTTGTCTTCCTTTGGCTTTTTTCTTGGTGGTTTTGTTTTATTTATTATTTATTTATTCAGACCTCGTAGTTGCTATGGTAAGCTGAATGACATCTGTAAATAGTTATTTCTGAAGTTACGGCAAATGTCAAATTATATAAAACTTTGTGATATAATCTTTTATAACATAACTTATGAAGGATTCTGGATAACATATATTCAGGCAGAGAAATATGCTACAATCATATAGAATCATGATGAAAAGCTAAAAATGTGGCATACACTGTTCTGGATAGCCAGCATGATGTTATCTTGATAGGTCAGGATGTTGCCGTGATCTTAGATGAAGCTAACTGTATGAAGCAGCACAACATTTTGTAATACGTGTACATATTTGGTGTAGTAGAGAAGGAACAATTTATTCACCTTCTGATGTTCCCTATTTCAGCCTCTGAACATTAAAGGAGGCTGGAGAACCATTTGGGAAGTGTAAGTTAGCTATCGTAGTTTTTCATTGTAATGAGAAGTTTCTGTTTCTCAACTTTCAAGATAAGTTGTATTTAGGATACACTCAGACAAGAAATTCCAGTTTAACTGAAACACTTCTCAAATAGATAATTTTTTTTCTTTTTTTTTTTCCTTTTTTTTTTTTTAAAGGAAACTTTTTTGACAGAATTGGGTTAAGAAGTAATTGCACATATGGTTTTTCTGGCAGATGTGAAATGTTTCTTACCTCCAACAGGAAAGAGTAGCAAGAAGCAGCTGGTAAAAACAGAGGGTGATGACCTCTTAGCCTAGAACAGCATGCTTAATTGTTGTCCTGTGGTAGGCATTTCAAAGTGCATTTAGATACAGAAACTGGTCTTCTGAAGAAAAAGGAAAGGCAATAAGGGGTTGGATTTTAACTTGGTACTGTGCTAAATGTTCATTGTTTTTTATAGTCCTGAGACATTTGAAAGTATTGAGATTTACTTAATGACTTTGTGTATAGATGCCTGCCTGCAATGTCTGTTTTTGGAAGCCAATCTGTATTTCTAGTCATCTAATTGTAAGAGTAATAATCTAGTTATGCTCCTTGGAGGAGAGATGTGAAAAGAGCTGCTTTTTTGCATGTTCCTAAATGGGATGTTATGAACAGTTGATAGATTTGTGGAATAGATTTCCAAACAAAATAGCTGGCTGAGTATTATATTGGTCATGGCAGTAAATCATTGATAAAGTAAATGGAGATCTATATTGAAAGGGTAGAAAAGAAAGAATGCATAGTTGAACTGTTTTTCTTCAGGCTATAATTATTACCTATGAGATATTAGTCTATTAAACGTTAGAGGAAGTCACAAGTGAGGAGTCATAAAACTCAATTCTGTTTACATTGGCCCTATCTAAAAAGAATAAGTGGAAGAGGCTAATGCCACAGATATTAAGAAAATGCTAAATGTTGGCTTTTTACATTTGATTTCCCTTTTAAATGTCTCCTCTCCATTAAATGTTTTATCTCTACTTTTTCATTAATGTAATCTAAGTTAATGAATATTGTTTGCAAAAATTTTCCTACATTGTCTTGGCCACAGAATTAGAAACTCAGAATGAGCCTGGCAGGCAGAGGAAAGTTTGTTGCTGCCCAGCACATTAGTTGTTAGATATTTTTGTCTGAACAAAGGCTACAAACCTTGCAAGAGGAATAAAAATGTAGTGTTAGAAGTGTAGTGCTAGATATCTTGCATCTAAATTCTTAAAACCTTTAAAAAGGAACATTCACTACCTAATTAGGTAGTCTACTAGCATTTTACAACTACTGTGTGTTTTTATTCCTAAAAGATTTATCGCTGCTGTTGTGAGGCAGAATATAAATAAATTTGTTTTGTCTTTGTGTATTTATTTTTTTCCAGTTTTTTTCAGTGCTACATTTTGCAGTGTATACTACAGCCTTTCCCTGTGCTGGGTCATCCACAGGTTCCAAAAGTGTATTTCATTGTTCGAAACTAATGACGTTGAGCCAAGCCCAGGAAATACTCCTATGGTATCTCATTTGCAATTTCCCCTTTTCCTGACAGCAAATTCTTGAAAGCTACCAAATGACATTTTTTTTCAACTAACTGGACATCAATACCACAGAAAACATTAGTACAGTGATCATTTGATCTGGGCAAGTGGAATTCAGCCTCTAGCCTATACACTCTTTCAGTCACTTAAGATTCTTTCAATTCTTGTTTTAGTTAAAATAGTCTTTGAATGAACAAACCTAGTTACAAATAACAACTGTTAACTAAAACAAATAAAGCTAGTGCAACTCCTAGAAAAATAAACCAAAAACACCTCCTAGAAAAAAATAAGTTTTGTAGTTTTACATTTTCACTTCTAATGAAGTGAAAATATGAATGTTCCTTGGAAAATGTGTGTATTAAAGTTAAGAGACCATGGTTTAAAAACCACTTTAAATACTTACAAGGCACAGAGACAATTGCTAGACATTAAAGGCATTGATTATGTTGTAGTCATACCATAAATACAGATATATCTACATAGCACATTCATTTAGGTAGCAATAGCAGCATGGAATTCAGAATGAAATGTTAAAAATGAAATGTTAAAAAAACCCACATACCCTCAAAAATATCTGAGTTCTGTGTTGTAGTTGCACACAACCACATACTGCTAACCAGCTGGTTGACACTGGAATTAAGCTGATTCTATTACCTACATGATCCAGTCACACCAGGCGCTGCATCATAAGCCTACCTGTAAGTGAAATACAGGGAACTGTTGAACTTGTGCCAAATGCAGTTGTAAAAACTGGTGTGATCCTACAGAATAAAATACTTGTTACTGACATAGTCTATTTTTTTTTCTGTGTTGTTAGTTAAGTCATACCTTTTCCTGCTGCTGAAAACTTTTTTTTTCTGGTACAAGTTAATTTAAGTGCTTCTGACTACTGAAATACTAACTCTCTAGATGATAGCTGATAATGCAGTTTGTATATCGGCTCTTAATCCAGTTGTCTGGACTTGCTAATTAAATCCATTTGTATTGTTGCTAAAATTAGGAAAGCAGGAATGGACTAAGTCAGCTGTAGCAATTCTAGTTTCTTATTGCAATGGAGGTAGGCACATCATAACTATTGTCATGGTTAATCCAAGGCTTTGCTTTTAGTTTGACATGGTATAGTGGGACATCTACAAAGTATGAGTATTTTATTTGCATGGATTATGCCCATGGGTTTTCTCACTCTTTTGTAGTTTGTGGAGAAGGAATATTTTATTTATTAGTTTTCTTCTTCTGCCCTTCAAAACCTTTGGGCTGGTTTCAGGGAGCGATCTTAATGAATTTACTGTTTCTTCAGTTTGTTACTTATAGAAGAAAAGGGAACAAGAAAGAATTTTGCTATTTTACTTCCATTTTTTTTTGCTTTGTCATTTATTGCATTGTCAGCCTTTATTATTCTTTACAAGTCTTTCGAGCATTAAATGGCAGCAGGAGAAAAATGTGACTGATGAAAATTTAACAAAGCTGTTCATAGAACAAAAGGGAAAGTAATATCAGTTTCAAGATTTAAGAGAAAAATACTGAGACCTTGAGAACTCAGTCTTGTAGGTATTTATATATGTGATCAAGATCTTAGTGTACAGTTTATATGCTTTAGTTGAACCCTTTGCCAAAATAAGGTCTTAATTCACATGCACGTTTGAAAAGTTGTTGCTTTTTTTTTAAAAAAAAAGGAGACAATTTAACCCTGATTGCAAAACCTAGCTTTTATTTTTAAGTTCAACAATAGAAAAATTTAATATACTTTATTTTTAAGTTCCATGTATAAAATGTGAGTTGCAAAACAGATATAGTTTGACATTCAAAACCAAAATGATTATATAAATATGTTTCTGTACTTTTTTTTCAGTTCCTTTGGCTAAATGTAGATATGCTTATATGTTTTGTATCTCATTATGTACTGAAATAATATCTTGTGTTCAAAAAAACATGAAAAATGCCCACTTTGTTTCTTAGTGAGAAAATACCCAAAGTTTTCTTTATATTTTTCATAATTATAGTTTTAAAAGTTATTTACTTTTTTACCTTGTTCCTCTTGTATATATGAGTGCTTAAATTGATTACTTTTATTTTTAGTCCATTTTATTGCACAACCTCTCCGCTTTTGTTAAAATGTACTATTT
This sequence comes from Chloroceryle amazona, assembly GCA_027560015.1. Lineage (NCBI taxonomy): Eukaryota > Metazoa > Chordata > Aves > Coraciiformes > Cerylidae > Chloroceryle > Chloroceryle amazona. The sequence continues at coordinate 9,230 of JANHFX010008021.1, forward strand.
GCATATCTGTAGTAGTAGTTCAATTAAAATGACTAACCTTTAGAAAATATTCAAATAAGTAAAAAATAAAAGCTACATAAAAAAAAAAGGTATTGCTATAATTTACTGATTTCTGTTTTTTTCATTTGAGCATAAAATAAAATTAAAAGTCAGATAATTGAGGAAATAGAAATTAAGTCAAAATTACAAAATTACAGGTCACAAAAAATAGTCTATCAAATAAAGTTGTATTATGCCAAACCATTGAAAGCTTGTTTCTCAGGCAGATGAATAAAGACAATTCTCACTACAATCAGTGAAGAGCAGTATGTGATTAGTGCCTCTAAAGATAACTCCTGCAGGCTAGACCATATCCATGTTATTTGTTAGGAAGAGAGAATTGAGAAGAAAGAATATTCAGATTTAGAATAAGAAATATTTAGTGCAGAGAGCTGTACCACTCAGTCTGTGTATATTCCATATACAGAATATTTTATTAAAGGAAACCTCACAGTGAATATTTTCTGTATAATATATTGTATTTTACAAAAAAAAATATTTTGTAACAAAGCCTGAAGTAGGGAATAAATTCTAAGGAATCTGCCTTATGGAACTGGGGTAAGTTTAAATTTTCAAGCTGGGGATGCAAAAATTGCTTCCTTTTGTTAGTTGAAGAAGCAGTTCAGTATGCTGGAGCAGTTCCTTAGGGAGGAAAAAGAGGCAAGTGCAGACTCCTGGCCAGAGACCAGCTTCCTGTTAGAGTTCCAGAGCTTGTCCTGATTCACTTCTATTTGTTCTTCTCTCGCTTGTTTATTCATATCCTTTCCACTGAATCACGAAACAAGAAACTGTGAAATCTTTGGATCAGTGGATTTTGGTATACTCTTGGATCTCTAGGCACTTTGTGATTGAATGCAGCTGACAGTATTTTTAATGCCATGTTTGCTTAGAGATTTTTTTTCTAATGTATGCAGTAGTAGGTAGCAGATTTTTTTGTGTCTAGGAACACTAAATTGAAACACTATCACTGACATTATCAACGTTTTTTTCCAAAATGCTAGCACTATAGAAGTATGAATAAATAAGTATTTCTACATTAATTTTATGAAGTTTATAAACAAACAATCTTCACAAAGTAAATACTTTAAATCTATTTCATAAACTAAATTCTGGTCCATTACTGAGTAAACAGAGTAGATCACTTTTTGTGGTACTAACTTTTTTGATTCTCGTTTCTCTGACAGTAGTCCACAGGATTTGGTCTGTTATTAGTTATGAAGAGTTGATGAATGGAGCTATGGAACTTTGGATCTGACTGAATCTAAAAAATGATTCCATGTCATTATCACAAAAATCTTGGATTTAGCATCTGAAATTGAATGCATGTTCTGAACAACCAAGTACTTAAGTTTTATCTTATGAAATACAGAAGAGTTTTCTTAATTTTCTGGTTATTATAGAAATAAATTTATACATCTATAGAAAAGAGTAAGGAAATATTACACTACTAAGAAGACAGGTGAAGGAAGTCTGTCTGTCTGATATTTTGAGCATTAGCTCTAACGGGTTTCCAAAGTCTGGTATTGTTTTCTTCTGTTGTTGTTCTACTGGACTCTTCGTCAAATTTAGAAGTGGCAAGTACACTTTGTATAAGACTAAAACAGTGTAATACTGCTTCTACTTCCTCCAAACACAATATAGGTATGGTTGCTTTGTATCCACTCCACCTTTGAGATCTTATTCATGTGTGTGAGTATCTAACTTTATGATATCTGAGTTTATCTATCCCTTTGTCACTCCTGGGTAGTAAAATTGCTCATGAAGCAGTTATTGACTAAGGCAAAGTTGAAGTCCAGATATTAAAGAGTAAGTGCTCTTTTGCCTTACTATACCAAGCTGTAAACTGCATATATTAGCAGCTGCCTCAAAAACAGTCTTGCTTTTCCAAGTATGGGAGTAGAGAATTGTGAGGTAGCATCAGGGTGGACAGCTGAAGTAAAGATTGCAGCTAGCTGTCTCCAGGAAAGCTACACATTGTCTTGCATCAGAAACACACAGTTCAAACTCCCATCCAGTCAGAAACCCTTGGTTGTTAACTTCTTATGTTGGACAATTGATTTAAACAAAATATGCACATCGTGTACACATGATAAAATGCACACAGAAATTCTGAAAGAACATAGAAAGTTAGAAATTTGTGGAAGACCTCTCTATTTAGCCCTCTGACAGGTACTTAGTGCCTAGTGTAGGAAATCACCTTTCCTCTTCCCCTCCATATCAATAACAGTTTTCTGTGCTTGAGTTTAGATTTGTTTTATTATGAAGTCAAAATCTGTTATATTTTAGTCTGATCCAAAGACCTGGAACATCTATCTTTTCACAAGGTTAACTCTAATACATCAAAAGTGTCCAAAATCTGTAGACTTGGGGTCATTTGTGGATTTGTTTGTTGGTTTTGTTTTGTTTTGTTTTTTCCCTGAGTGAGTGGGACAGATGTAAGAAAATTCAAGTGCTACTGGAAGGCTCTGGAGGTCCTCTGAGGAGTTCAAACAATCCCTTGTGTTCTGAAAGAAAGTATCCTTAAGAAACTTCATGATGTTTAATTAGTACTCCTCGCTTTGTTCATGGTTTTCAACAAAGGCTCTCTGTCATCTCTGGGTTAAACCATTAATGAAAAGGGTGTGTTAATTAAACAACTTGCTTTTTTCTAATTGGCAAAAGTACTCTAACTCTCCTGAGACTTAGCAGACACTGCTGTGCTTAGTTCTAAGAGACACTCATGAGCTGGTAAGAGATGTCACAGAAATATTAAAGCTTCCAGGGGAAGTAGCAATAATGAAAATCTTATGTGTTGAATGCGTCACAAGATGCAAAACATGGTTATTCATATTCTCAGGAGTCTTCCTGGGTTGTTTTTTTTTTGTAGCTGTTGTTATTTGTTTGATGATGTAATTTATTTATATTATATTCTATTGTTTGTTTGTTCTTCTTTTTCCTCTATTTTTTTTTTCTACAGCAGGCAATTTGCATGACTAGAGCTACAACTATAACATTTTTTGAAGGAAATTTTTAGGATGGCTTGCAATTTTCAGGTTTTATTGCAGCATATATAAACAATAGTCAGCTGTTCTCTTTGTGACTTTTTTTTTTTTTAATCTTTACTTGTTCTGGATGTCATTGATTGAAAGAAAAAAACAGCACATGTATAGAAACAGCTTCTGAGATGGAATGCATTGATTTCACATAGCAGAGTGGCAGCATTGCCTCTTTTGAGCCAGGTTTGTATATTGACATTCTCTAATGTATTAACGGGAAGTCCTGCTGATAATCCCCTCAGTTTAGGTTATGTTATATAGGAATATCAACAGTTGTGTTGACAGATTTCTACAAATTCATTCTACTACAGTATTTAATATCAATATAAAGAAAAATATGTTGAGGTGTTACATATTGAAATTTACATTTTTGGAAAAAAAGGTTGTATCTATGAGAAATACTGTGCTGCTACCTTAAAAACGTTATGTGATGTTAAAAGTTTTATGTGTAATTTTTTTTTCTGTAAGTTCAATACTGATAACTTTATTATCTGACATATTTTAATAATTTGAAGATTCATAATTGTGAAAAGTATTGAAGTATCACTTCTATATAGCAGTAGTTTGCTGCATGCTGAAAGATGTAGTGAAATAATACAAAATTGAAACTTGTAAGACTCCAGTTTGAATTTTGGCTTATAAATGATTTATAGCTGATAATGTCTGTTGTCCATTTGCCATTTAGCTGAAAGAATAACTGATTTTCATATGGATTTCTTAGCATTTATTTTATTAATTTAGTTAATCTACCTTAATGAAATCATACTGCAAGTATTGTTTTCTTCTTTTTATATAGCAACTTGCTTCTTTATTTTCACTATTAAAGGTATCACTCCATTATCGAGAAGAAAATAACATCTCTTCAGTCTAATTTCCTGTATATGTAATCCTACATGTAGAAAGCACCTTAAGGATGAAGAAACTAAAATAGCAAATAAACTTGTCATTAATGTGCTAGGTGTTTGGTTTCATAACTCATGACAAATTTAATCTCATGTTTCTTACATGATTTCAGTGAATGCTGTGTCAACATTGCAAATTGATGCCAACCTGTATGTGATCTAGTTTTCTATTCTTTTGGAAATATCTAATACAGGCTTACAAAAGACTTTTGGAAGGCCTGTAGGCCTAGGCCATAAGCTGCTAAACCACATTGTTTAGCTTTTGGCAATATGGTAGGAATTACAGCATCAGTACTTTGATTTAATTGAGTAGGACTATTTGTATGAGCAGAGTGAGAATTATTTAGCAAAATACTTAAAAAATTTATGATGAGACACAACACGTGCTATATATTGCTAGAAAATCCAGATGAACAAGTTCATTTTCCTTCTAAGTAATGTTGAGCTTTGTAGAGAAGGTGTGTAATGAAATGTCAGGCTATATATAGATAGTGTCTTGGAAAATAGCATGTTTGGTTTCATGTAAGAAATTATTTCATCAAATGGTTTTAATAAGCCTCAGAAATAATAATAATAAAATAATAATTTTTAAAAGTTTCTTTGTCCAGAAGAATTGTGTATTTGTTACAAATTTAAATCTGAACCTATGTAGAGAAAATATAAAGGTTGACCCATTAAATTCATATTAATTTTCGGGTTTTGTGATTGCAAATACCACGAAGGCAGTAACCGGTCTAGAACGTAATCAAGCCTATATAGGTTTAGAACTTCCTTACTCTCTACAGAAATACTTCTTTTTGTTCTGTATCTTTCTGGGCTAGATCTGACAATATCAGTTCAATATTTACAGAAATTCTTCATGGACTAGTTATCTTGCAGGCAGCAGATGGTTTTGTATAACATAACCTTACTCCACTAATAATTAGTAAAGTTGTAAAGCTTAAATAAATTCTATGTACTGAGGTACATAAATAAAATAAATTCTATGTACTGAGGTATGTACTGTGTTTTTTCTTAACAAGTCTTGTAGATATGCAGGATTTTGGGAAATTAAAAATTTCAGAGGTTAAAGAAGAAAGGTATTCTTTATTCTGTCAGCTGCACAGCAGCTCAGGGAGGGTTTTCTAGAACATGTTTTTTCTGTTAAACATCCAAAGAATCTCAGAATGGCCAGGATTGGTCACTTATTCGTCTTCACACGGATGGAAGGAAAACTGCTTCTTCCCTTGGATTCTAAAAATATTTGAAGAATGATTTATGAGATAATACTAATGGTTTTGTCTCATCTGCAAATTTCTAATGTTTCCAGGAAGGTCAACAGAGACATTTTTAAAATAGAAGAATTTGTCTCGTGTTCCTTTTAGTTGTACCAATACTTAAATGATTTTGTAAGAAAATTAAGTAATCCTTAGAAGAGCATTTTTATGTAGGCTTTGGGATATTATTGTTTGATTATACTAGGATATTTATATTAGTTTATATTTCTATTTTTCTTATCCTTTTATGAGAGATCTCAACAAGGTACAGGTGGGTAATGATCTCATTAGGAAAGAACTGTCCAAAAAAACCTTGAAAATGAGTAGTTATAACACTGTGCACGTGCAAATGTCCTTGTTCAGAAGAATATGTCTAAATGACTTTGACCTTCTTTGTTTAGTTCCTAGGTTTGACTGAGTGAAACTTGAAAAAAAAAAATCTTTTATTTACCTAGGACTATTTCCTTCTTAGTAAGAAACTTGAAATTGATTTCAACTTGACACATTTCTTCTCAGAAGTAATATAAAATCTTTGTCTAATAAATGTATACAGAGGGTTTGTGGTCCATCAGGGTACCATGACATTCCAGTGTATTGATTCTGCAGTGTTTAGGGTTGACATATTTGGTGTTAATGGGCCATCAGAGTACTGGGATTTGAATTGTACACAGTAGAAGCTCTGACTTTCCTGTAACATAGAGGCTTTCTAGAGCAGTAGTAGTTTTACTTAATTTCTCATGTGTAATCTTCAAGGATTAATAAGATTTTTGTATAATCATGCAGAAATTAAACACATAAACCAAGAAAATCTTAGAAAAATTTCAGGAAATAAAAAAATAAGGCTTATTGACCTTTAATAACCAAAACCATTCTGCAGTTTGTTATCCATAAAAATTCTTGATGTTCAGAATTTTAAATACACTCTTAAAAGGAACACTTTCCACCCCCACCCCCCCCCGCCAAATGTAATCTGTATCCTAGGTAAAGTTCTTAACTTTTGTCAATATAGTTCATTTCATCATACAGGGTTTTTTTTACTTTTTATTGTAGGCTAAAGGTCTATAAGTATAAAGGTGCAGCAATTTTGTGTTACCTCTAAGGATATCAAATAAGGAAAAAATTCCTTGCTTTGAGGATGGCAGAGCACTGGAAGAGACTGCCCACAGAGGCTGTGGTGTCTCCTTCTCTGGAGATATTAAAAACTTGTCTGGATGTGTTCTTGTGTAACCTGACCTAGGTGAACTTGCTTTGGAAGGAGAGTTGGACTAGATGATCCCCTTCTAAACCCTACCATTCTGTGATTCTGTGAAATCCTGACCAAAAGAGCTGTGAACTAGAGAGGGTTAAAAGTTATAATCTGGTTTCCTATCCTTCAGGCAAAGTGGTTTATTTTTTAGTTTTTATGAGCTGGAATTGTTTCTTTGGAAATAGTATTCTGGTTATTGTTTTATTATATTGTGTTGATTATAATTATTGTGCAGAAAAAAAATCAACCAAGTCAAAAAAGTGAGCAAATTCTAGCCATCTTTGGAAACTAACTGTGGCAGTACCAGATTTATGGATTTAAAAGGGTCTATAGAACTCAACTTCCAGCTTTTTGCATGTTCTTCCTAGTTTGTGTGCTTGAACACCAGTTGTCCTATAAAGGAGTATGGAAAGCATTTCATATTATGTTTGCTCTGTTTTCTAATAGCATAAGTATTTTGCTTAAGCAGATTTGATAGGCAGTGACAGCTCTGAAAAATTGGACACAGTGGCTGCTAGAAATATTTCAGTTCCAAGCAATCTAAATAGTGCAGAAGGGGGAAAATTAAATATCACCATATTTTAAAAATGACAGTTTTGTCACAGATTCCTTTTCACTCTTCAGCTTAAAACAAATTGAGTAAATCAAGTTTATCTAAAATGTCTGCACTCATTGAAGATGCACCACCTTTTTAGTTTCTTTTTTTTTTCTTCTTCTTCCCTTCTCTCTCCTTAAAAGTATAAGGGAGAACATGGACTTAGTAAATGTAAAAGAAACTGTGAGAAGCATAATTCATCTGGTTTAATTGTTATCTCAGTCTTTCATGAAAAATAGTTACATAGTGAGAACCTAAGTATAATCTAGTAAAATGAGATTGAAATGACATATTATATTCTTCAGAAGTATGTTGTTTTCTGAGAAATTAGAATATTTTGTGTGCAAATTAATTTCAGTAACACAAATTTTATTTTAGGAGTAAAATCAGGTCAGATGAGGTTTTCTAAACATTTCATAATACTTTTTAAAAAATAAGTGAGATAGCTGTGCTAGATTTTTGACATGACAATCATCCCTTCAGTAGGATGGTAATAGCTCCTTGTCACTTATTCACATGGTTGAAACCCTCTAATGTAAGCCACAGATTTTTTTTAAAATATATTTTGTAACAATGCTTCTTGTATGATTTCATGTCTTTGCTCTAAGACTTGGCCACAGTTTCAAAGAATACAGTTTTCTCCTGCATCATATCAGGAGGCATAAAAAGTAGTGAAGAAAATGGAAGGTATATTTCAGTGACTTACTTCACTCCCTCTTTGGTTTCATGGGTTCCTGCTATACTTCTGTGCATCAAAAATCAGGAAGGTGACCTGGCCTTATTGTTTCAGTCGTCTTGAATGTTCACAAGTATCCGTAAGGACATTTTTTTTAAAAAAAAGATGGACTTTAAAAGGTGGAGAGGCAGAAGAGTTTATTGATCATGGCTCTTCCTACTTGAGCAGATATAACTGCTCACCATAAAATTCCTGTTCATCCTAGAAGCAGTGCAGTGTATATCCAGTGTATACTTCTCTCCTGCTCCACTTTGATATGACACCAGACTTGGTGCTAGTATGTATCCCCTCCACATTCAATGGAAAAGAGAAATAATATGTGAAAAGACTTTACTAATGTTTATAAAGTTCTTTTGAGAGTGGACCTCACTATCCACAAAATAAAAGCTCCCCCCACTATTCTACGCACATTCTGTGAGGATAGTGACAATGAGACTCCAGGGTTCCTCTTGCTGCTGTTTCTCTTGTACTCCACAGTCTTATTTGGTAGTGTGTTCCAAGAAAGACCCTAGATACTCTATGATACTAAAACCTGTCAGATATTTTCCTTTTTCTGTATATTCTATATAGAATATATATATTCTATATTATAC